>CM029015.1:5715950-5783248 GCA_016801055.1 Panax notoginseng | reverse complement strand
GTTAACCAATCAATTCCTAAAATTACATCAAAAGCAAGTATCTTTAAAGAGTTAAGATCAACAGGTAATGTGATAGTGCCAACTTGGATCATGCAAGATTTATAAATGTAGATGTAACGAAGGTTTCACCCAACGAGTTTCAACAGATAAGTTAAAGTCCAATTTCTCCAGTCAAGTTTAAACGTAGCACAAGCAGGAGAGATAAAAGAATGGTAGAACCTATCTAGTAAAGTATAAACTTCGCAAGAATTCAAGATTAGCTTACCCGTGATCACCTCGTTCGGGTTTCTCGCGTTTTGGCCAGTAACGACAAACGCCCTTCCAGGAACCGCTGATTTCGACTTATCCGGGATAACTTTTGGAGTCACCATCCCCGCTGAACTTGGTTTTGCTACAGAACACTCTCGAGCTATATGACCTTCCTTTCCACAGTTATAACATACCTTGGATTGTTGTGGCAGTTTGGGCTGATATGTCCCTCTTTCCCACTTTTGTAACATACGACCGGTGGTCGTTCTCCTCCCCTAGAAACAGTTGATGTTTGTGCTGACGTCTTCACGTTATCATTGTTGTACCTTCTCTTCTTGAAATCTCCTCCCGACTCGCTCCTTCTATTATCACGACCACGATTACCACCAGAGTGGTTACCGCTTTTGTCCGAATGTTTTCCTCCCTGCTGGTTTTCATTGCTTCGATGACTGCCGCCACCGTATGACCCTGGTTGTGGTCCCTCGGTTGCACATACTCATTATCTCGCTCTAATAATTGAGCCCTGTTTACAACATCTGAATATAAAGAAAAATTTATGAGAGATAAGATATTGCCGAATCTCGGTTTTAGACCTCTCAGAAACATCCTTGTCATTCGTTCCTCATTTTCGACCAAATGAGGTGCAAACCTGGATAACTCTGCAAACTTCGCCTCGTACTGGGACACCGTCATGTGTTTTGTTCCAGTCTAATAAACTCAACCTCCTTCATATGACAATACTTTCAGGAAAGTACTTGTCATTGAACAGTTTTTGAAATGTTTCCCCAGGACATGTTGAGTGCGTCAGGCTGGGTACGCTTCCACAGACTCCCACCAGTAGTCTGCCTCACCGCGAACATAAATGTGGCGAATGGAACTTTCTGTTCCTCCGTGCATCCCAAGACATCAAATATCTTGGTAATTTGCTTGACCCACGTTTCCGCCATGATCGGATCGGCTTTCCCTTAAATTCTGGTGGTCCCAATTCTTTGAACTGCTTAGCTGTGACAAACCGTGCGTTGTTATCATTTCCACCCGTATTCTGCACACGAGTCTCCCCGTCTGATTTTGCATGAACTGCAAAAAGCTCCTAAACATTCCATCATTCATCGTTTGCTCGGTAAACGTTGTTTACAGGAGGAATATTGCCTTCCTGTTGCACGTTCCCCTGGGTAGTGATCAAAGGTGTCTCCACGGTCTGATTTACTCCATTATTAACGTTCTCAGCTGCCATTCTTAAATACTGCCATAAAACAAGGGTTAATAGTCATGTCATATATTATCCCTATACTCTGACCGACCAAATAAACACCAAATAAACTTAGTCAGGTCATACTAGCGAAGGAATTCCCCGTCTCTCCCCTCCTAGTTTTTGTCTCACATCTCAGCCAGGGATCATATCCCTAAGCTCTGATACCAACTGTGACGCCCCCAGAATAGGTATACAACACCCATTCTGAGTCGCCAAATACATGGTACAGAAAGCAAACTACAACTTCAATAATACAATTGTCGTGCAAAATACGACAACACATACTGTGAGTTTAAAATACAAATATTGTCTTCTAGACAATATCCACACTCAAATAAATCCTCATTACAATTATTTAAACACTATTTTACAGAAATAGTGAGGACTGCTAATACATCTTTCTAGAACCATCACTCCATACCCCGACTAGATCCTGCTATGTTCTCACCTCCTGAGAAGAAAAATGGAACAAAAAGGAAAAGGGTGAGCTCAACTAGCCCAGTAAAGAATATTATGACTAAGATAATATACAACAAATTATCGTTAGTCTTCAACAGGAAAAAATCTGATAAAATATAATCGACAACAAGTTTTAGATCAACAACTGCAGCGGAAACAGCAAACCATTAGAAGAGTCAAGTAGAAAAAGAATTCTACTATCTTCTAAGATTTAAAAGTCCATCATCAACATTTTATCCCTGTAACATCAATTAATAATCATCTTTAACCAAATATTCATCTTTGCACTACAGGCCAAAGATATTCATTTGTATCATCAGTCGGTCATGTTCATCTCAACACCTGTTCATCTTTGCACTACAGGCCAAAGATATTCATCAAGTAATTATACATCTTTGCACTACAGGCCAAAGATATTCAGTAATATCATCATTTATGACTGAGGATGATGAAAAATATCTTAAAGAGAACGAATCCAATGAGACAGAAGGACAAATAGTAGGGATTCGTATAACAGTTTATCCAAGATCGATAATACTTCATAATAATCAATTGTGAAGCAGAATTCAAAAATAAAGATCAAAACATGGATACAATCAAAGATAGTAACCATAATAGACATCTTGGACAAAAAAGGAAAATTTTATTTTTCGGTGAATAGTGCCGTATTCGTGAATAGTGCCGTATACGTGAATAGTGCCGTATACGTGAATAGTAACCCCCGACACAAAAAGTTCCAAATTTGATAAAAACTCATATCAATATTTCAGCATAATGATATTGAAGAAAATAATATCATTAAGAAGAAATAATATCCCTTACCTCAAAATATCAGTACTTCTGGTCGGAATACCGGTATAAGGCTGAAAGAAACTTGCTCTGATGAATAGAAACTCTCAAAGTATCTAAATACTCACAAAATACACTCAATAATCTAGAGAGAGAAAGAGAGAAAATTTGTTTCTGGTGTGATTTTCAATTCTAACTTAGCCCTCTATTTATAGGAAAATTTTGGTAGGTTTGACCTGCAACCTGATGGCTTTACCTGCTACTATTCCCACCCACCACATTTGAAATATAATTCAGCACATTTCTTCACCAACCACAAGTGGGCCCACCAATTCTAGAATTTTCCATCAAAATGATAAACTCCGAAAATTCAACAATTTCTGAACCAGTCATCTTGTAAAATTCATAATAAATCATACGTTCATTTTTAACGGTTCAAAATTTGTGGGCATATACTCAACTTATATATGTATAACATACCCAAAAAATTACCACGATCCAACGGTCGGATTAAAAATTATAACCCCCGCAAAATATCTCAAAAACCCTGATTTTTAATACCTCCATTCCGACAAAAATATGGATAAAAACCTCAACATTAACTCCCTCATTTTTAACCACAAAAATATATCCCTCATTTATATCCACATAAAATAAATATTTCCTTATCATATGAATCAATAATTAATTATTCATAAATAATATTACAGAATCACATTTATGACAACCAGGCCGTTCCCAGGAAAGAGGGGGCTTTCCAATAAGGATTTCTCCTTACTGGCGCGCAATTAGATGACCAAACCTCTCCTTAGACAGAACTTTCTAGACATTGCCAATAATGTTATCTAATAATATTATTCAAATAATATGAATTATTGATCTGATAAATGAAAATACTGTGCAGCAATAATTATTGAAACAACAATAATATAAAATATCAATGCAGCAATTATTGAACCAATAAAATATTGAACAGTAATCACTGTAACAATTATTGAGTAGTGCCTTCTTACGTACGAATCAATAATTCAACTATACTGTGCAATCCGTGTGCTACTATGCAACCACGCGTTATTACTGTATTTTTAACCACCGGGTATTTAAACAGTGTTAACGGTAACAACTACGCCATTATTAATAAACAACTTATACTTGTCGTTTTCTTCATCCAATCGCTTTCCGTTATGGGGCCCACACAAGGCTGCGTCGTCGTACGAATATTCCCCGACAGCAAGAATATTCCACGACCAACCGAATATTCACCGACCAAAAATAAATATTTTATAACCACTTGCTTATTTTGCAAAATTTGCACATTTCACCCATAACCAAATTATTATATCAAATTAACCCCCTTATTATTCACAATAATATTTAGAGAAAATTTGATTTTATTCATTAATAAGTTGGGGTCTTACAACAAACTCTCTAGATTTAATATAATAGCAACATAAAGAACTAGGGAATTAGACTATTCCAAGCAACAAACACATAAGCTCGAATTATTTAACTTGTCTTCTGATAATCATAGCAATACTCAAAAAGCTTGTCCACAATCAGATATTACTAATTACTACTTGTGATTAGAAACAATATCAATTACACGTAATATTATTCCTTGATCTAGCATATGATATTCGTTAACCAACTCAATCCTGCAGAAATCAAATCAGTTAAGCCAAATAGCATTCAAAAATTAAATCAGATTATCAAGAATGAATTTCATGTGAGAAGGAATAAATAATGAATACTTAATTAACCATTAATTATAAATAAGGTTCAACATCCCTTAGAACTGAATAAAAAGAATTTAGCTCATGTCTTCAATTCTCTAATATTGTAAATGAGAGAATATAGTAGATGATTGAATGCATAAAATCCTGACTCTCATCCTCTATTTATAGTGATAGACAAAGTCTTAAATTCTATAGGAAATAGAAATCTAAATCCTAAAAGGAATTACAGATTACACCAATTTTCATAAAGAAATAAAATTCAATTTGGAAATAAATCTTAGTCTAAAAGAAATTCTAATTACAATAGAATTGTAAAAACTATTTTTCTAGAATCTAAAATTCAGATTTAAAATTGGAATTAAATCCCACAATTGCCATGTGCTTAAACTCATTGTCGCGTGAATCCAAATTCATTTATGATACTAATTGTTGAATCCTTGATTTGTTAGGAATCCCGTAAACCTCCTCCAATTTATTTCCAAAATCATAAAACCCCTTCAATTGTACCTAAAATAAAAATATAAGAATAATGAGTTTATTTAGGCACAAAATAAATACAAAAGATTAAATATTAAGGAATAAAAATATAACATATTTCATACTCATCAAATATATATATATTTATAAAAAATATTGTTTGTTTTCCTTCAAATCCTTAGCAAATACATAACTCTTGCATGCTGTTTTAAAAATGAGAATCCATTTGGCTTTGAAATTCTTTTACCCAGGCCATTTGATGAAAAATAATATCAATTTTTTTTGCATTAGTTTATAATTAATAAATCTTGATATGCATAAGCAAAATTTGTAAGACCCCAATTTTTTATAAATAAAGATGAATTTTCTATAAATATCATTTTTGAATATTATGGAGTTAATTTGATATAATGTTATAGTTGTGGGTAATATTTATAAATTTTGCAAAGTAAGCAAGTTGTTATAAAATATTCGTTTGGTCGGAGAATATTCTTTTTGTCGGGGAATATTCGTACGACGGCACAATCATTGGTGGACCCCACAACGGAATTATTGTCGGATTGAGAAAACGACAGAATTATCTTTCTATAAAAATAACGGCTGAGGTGTTACCGTTAAAACCGTTAAAACTGTTGAACTACTCGGTAGTAAAAGTACAGTAATACGCGTGGTTGCATAGTAGCACACGGTATTGATTATTGATGCTTACGTGAGAAGTCACTCAGCTATACTCAATTATTGCTACAGTAATTGCTGCATCATATCTCTTAAATTATTGTCATAGTATCATCTGTATAATATGTTATATTATTGAGACGTTGTGGTAAGTTTGGTTATTTTATGGGGGGCCATATGTCATCATCTAAGAGTCTCTTCGTCAATAGTAATTACCGTCGTCAATAGTAATTACCGTCGTCAATAGTAATTACCGTCGTCAATAGTATTTACCTTGGTCAATAGTAATTACCTTCGTCAATAGTATTTACCTTGGTCAATAGTAATTACCTTCGTCAATAGTATTTACCTTGGTCAATAGTAATTACTTTCGTCAATAGTAGTTGTCCCTTCAATATTACCAAGAGTCATTTGACCCTTCGTTAAGACCAAGAGTCATTTGACCCTTCGTTAAGACCAAGAGCCACCCTCAGTTTTTCTATAAATAGAGGCCTAGGGCTTCATTATTTTTCACGAATTCATTCAAGCTATAGAGAGAGAAAGTATAGAGAGAATAAGAGAGAGAGAGACTAAAAGTATTCTGCTACATCACTTTTCCAATATCCAGTTCTTTTAAGGTAGGGAATATTATTTCTTTTATATTCATGAAGAGAACTTCTGTTATTCCATTCGTTATTATTCTGTTGGAATAACCAGTATACGCGGTCTACCCTATACTTGGTGACATTCTTCTATTATTCTGTTGGAACATCCTGTCTGTGTGTTTTACACCGGACCTGGTTCCGTTTATTATTCTGTTGGAACATCCTGTCTGTGTGTTTTACACCGGACCTGGTTCCGTTATTTATTATTCTGTTGGAATATCCTGTCTGTGTGTTTTACACCGGACCTGGTTCCATTATTTATTATTCTGTCGGAATATCCTGTCTGTGCGTTTACGCCGGACCTGGTTCCATTATTTATTATTCTATTGGAATAACCTGTCTGTGCGGTCTATCGCATGCATGGTGATTTCTTTTGTTATTCCATTCTTTATTGTACTCAGTTGGTTAAGTTTTGACTTCTATACTCCATGAAATTTGTGGAATATCCTTGATAGTTGCGTTTCATCCAGTATCTTTTCAAGAAAATATTCTTCTAAGCATTCTTGAATTTTACTCCACAATGCAGTATCATGTTGACAATTTGGACGTTGTTAATTCCTGGATAAATTAATTCTTGAACTTGTTTTATTGAATTCTTATATCATTGTCATCATCCTCATGTTTATAAAATGTTGAAAGTCATCTGTGGCATGTAGTGCATAGATGGACTTGGTATGATTATGACCAGGGATTATTCGGTATAATCATGACCGTAATGTTACAAATGATGTGGTAAAAGTCCTCATTGGCCCGTAGTGCATTGATGGACAGTTGTTGGCATGATCATGACCATTAATGAATACACGAATATCCTTGGCCGTAGTGCAGGGGTGATTCGATGATGTGGATTATTTTATTAAGCTGAGTCTCAGCGATCACAGTGTTGAAAAACTTTTTAAATCATAAAAGATAGTAGAGTTTATTTTCTACTTGACTCTTTTAATGGATTGCTTGTTCCGCTACAGTTAAACTTGATGTCTATTATATTTTATCAGTTTAACATTGTTGAAGGCTAATGATAATTTATTCTGCATTATCTTAGTCATAATATTTCTTACTGGGCTAGTTGAGCTCACCCTTTCTTTCACTGTTCTCTTCAGGAAATGAGAACGTAGCTGGGACAAGTCGGGGTACGGAGTGATGGTCCGAATGATAGTATTAGTTAGTAGTCCTCACTATTCTATGTAATGGTGTGTTAATAAATGTAATGAGGACTCCTTTTGAGTATGAATACTCTCTAGAAGATAATATTTGTATTCAAACTCACAGTTTATGTTTTGTCGTATTGTACACGACAGTTGTATTATTAAGTTGTATTTGTATTCTGTACTATGTATCTGACGACCCAAGATGGGTGATGTATACCTAATTTTGGGGGCGTCACAGTTGGTATCAGAGCTTAGGGATATGATCCCTGGCTAAGATGTGAGAATAGAACTAGGAGGGGAGAGACGGGGAATTCCTTCGCTAGTATGACATACCTAAGTTTATTTGCATGGTATTTAATTGGTCGGTCATAATATAAGGATAATATATGACATATCAATTAATTTTTATTTTGTGGCAGTATCTGAAAATGGCATCTGAGAATGTTGAGAATAGCAATGGAGCACAGACGACTGTTGATTCACCACATATCAATAATCAGGATAATGTGCATCAGGAAGGTGTCAATCCTCATGCAAACAACAACACTGACCAAATGATGAATGATCAAATGTTCAGAGGCTTTATGCAATTCATGCAACAACAGGTGAAAGCGGCTCCTGTCCACAACGTAGGTGGAAATACTGGAAACTCTCTGGCGGTCACCGCTAAACAGTTTAAGGAGCTGGGACCACCGGAGTTTAAGGGAGAACCCAAACCACTTGTAGCTGAAACATGGATAAAGCAGATCACCAAGATATTTGATGTCTTGGGTTGCTCCGAGGAGCAAAAGGTTCCCTTTGCCGCCTTTATGTTGCGAGGAGAGGCAGATTACTGGTGGGAATCGATAAAGCGTACTCAACCTGCCGCACTGAAGATGTCTTGGGAGAAGTTCCAAGAGCTGTTTAACGACAAATACTTTCCCGAGAGTATTCGTCACATGAAGGAGGTGGAGTTCATCAAATTGGAGCAGAATAATATGACCGTGTCGCAGTACGAGGCAAAATTTGCGGAGTTATCCCGGTTTGCGTCCCACCTGGTGGATAATGAAGAAAGAATGACGCGGATGTTTTTAAGAGGTTTGAAGCCGGAGATACGTCAACATCTTGTTTCTCATAAACTGTGTTTGTATTCAGATGTTGTAAATAGGGCTCAGTTGGTGGAGCGCGATAACGAGACAACGCAACCAAAAGAGAGCAGCCGGCAAAATGATAATACCAGTGAGAGCAGTCATCGAAGCGGTGACAACAAGCGTGGAGGGAATCAACAGGCCAGAAATGGTAACCACTTCGGTGGTAATCAGGGCCAAAACAATAAGAATGGACATTTCAAGAAGAGGAGATTCAACAATGATGGAAAGACGTCAGCACCAGCACCTGTCGTTAAGGAAGGAGAACGACCACCTATCATATGTTTCAAATGCGGAGGGGAGGGGCACATCAGTCCAAACTGCGCGATGCCGTCCAAAGCATGTTATAATTGTGGAAGAGAAGGTCATTTAGCCCGATTTTGTCGTTTACCGAAGACAAATTCAGCTAGGATGGAGGCACCAAAGGCCGTCCCAGAAAAGTCAAAACCGGTTGTGCAAGGGAGAGCGTTTGTTGTGAACTCCCAGAAGCAAGGAACCCGAATGAGGTCATCACGGGTAAGCTTATCATAAACTCTAACGAAGTCTATACTTTATTTGATACCGGTTCAACCCATTCTTTTATTTCTCCTACTTGCGCTCATCGATTAAATTTGATTCCGGAGAAATTAGACTTTGACTTAGCTGTTGAAACTCCATTGGGAGAAACCTTCATTACATCCACGGTTTATAAGTCTTGTTTGGTTCAAGTTGGTACCCACACATTACCTGTCGATCTTATTTCATTAAAAATACTTGCATTTGACGTGATTCTAGGGATTGATTGGTTAACTACTCATCATGCAAAAATTGATTGTTTTCGTAAGGTTGTTAGCTTTCATATTCCTAATCGACCTATTATGCGAATTCAAGCAACCAAACCATTAAAATCAATCGCTGTCATCTCAAGCCATAAAGCTATTCGTTTATTGAAAAACGGATGTCAAGCTTTCTTAGCTCATGTCACAGATCTAAACAAAAATACGTCAGCTTTGAATGATATTTCTGTTGTTAATAAATTTCCTGACGTATTTCCCGAAGAACTTCCTGGCCTACCCCCAGAGCGTGAAATTGAATTTTGTATCGACCTTGAACCCGGTACAAAACCCATTTCCAAAGCCCCATATCGAATGGCTCCTATTGAACTTCAGGAGTTAAAGATCCAACTGCAGGAATTGTTAGACATTGGTTTTATTCGTCCTAGTACTTCTCCTTGGGGTGCTCCTGTTCTGTTCGTGAAGAAGAAAGATGGGAGTATGCGACTTTGTATTGATTATCGGGAGTTGAATCATGTCACCATCAAAAACAGGTACCCATTGCCACGTATTGATGACCTGTTTGACCAGTTGCAAGGAGCACAATTCTTTTCAAAGATCGATCTTCGTTCTGGATATCATCAGCTGAAGGTTAGAACTGAGGATATTCCAAAGACGGCTTTTAGAACTCGGTACGGGCATTATGAATTCCTAGTCATGTCCTTTGGATTGACTAATGCTCCTGCTGCCTTCATGGATATGATGAACCGGGTATTCAAGGAATATTTGGATCACTTTGTGGTCGTCTTTATTGATGACATCCTTATTTATTCCAAAAGCCGTGAAGATCATGAGCAACACTTGAGGCTGGTACTCCAAAAGCTTCGTGAATACAAGCTTTATGCCAAGTTGAAGAAATGCGAGTTCTGGCTGGAGGAGGTAGCATTCCTTGGGCACGTAGTATCAAGTCGTGGAATATCGGTTGACCCGGCAAAGATTGAAGCTATTCAAAGCTGGGAGCAACCTAAATCAGTGACCGAGGTACGTAGCTTTCTTGGTTTAGCTGGTTATTATCGGAGATTCGTGGAAGGATTTTCTCGAATCGCTACTCCATTAACTCAGCTGACTCGGAAAGATACAAAGTTTGGTTGGAGCGAAGAATGTGAGCAGAGTTTTCAAGAACTCAAGAGGAGACTCATTTCAGCACCTGTTCTAACAATACCATCTGGCTCGGAGGGATTTGTCATCTACAGTGATGCTTCGAGCAAAGGGTTGGGATGCGTTCTCATGCAACATGGAAAAGTCATAGCCTATGCATCAAGACAACTCAAGGAATATGAGAGGAATTATCCTACTCATGATCTAGAGTTGGCAGCTGTTGTCTTTGCACTTAAAATTTGGAGGCATTACTTGTATGGGGAGAAAGTGGAGATCTTTACGGATCATAAAAGCCTCAAATATTTCTTCACTCAAAAGGAACTCAACATGCGACAACGACGTTGGCTTGAACTGTTGAAAGATTATGATCATACCATTCAATACCATCCTGGAAAAGCGAACGTGGTAGCTGACGCATTGAGTAGAAGATCATATGCGGGTACAAGTGCAATATTAACAACGCAAAGGCCCATTTTGTGTGACTTGCAAAGGATGGAGATAGAGTTGAAGACTCCAGGGACCCATGTGATGATGGCGAATATACGAGTAGAACCGACTTTAATCGATAAAGTTAAAGCTGCTCAAGCTACAGACCTGGAGCTGATGCGTATGAGGAAGAAAGTGCAAGAAGGTGTTATGCCGGAAGCAAGAATCGATGAAGAAGGAATACTTCGAGTCAACTCCAGACTTTGTGTTCCTAACAACCCTGATTTAAAGTATGAAATCATGATGGAGGCGCACAACACACCGTTTGCAATCCATCCTGGAAGTACCAAAATGTATCATGATCTTCGTCATACATTTTGGTGGAGCAATATGAAGAGAGAGATAGCGTTGTTTATCTCAAGGTGTCTAACTTGTCAACGAGTCAAAGCGGAGCATCAAGTACCAAAAGGTCCATTGCAACCACTTGAAATTCCAGAATGGAAGTGGGAGCACATTACCATGGATTTCGTTACCGGTCTTCCTAGGGTTTCTCAAGGTATTGATGCGATTTGGGTCATTGTTGATAGATTGACCAAGTCTGCTCATTTCTTACCGATACGAGAAACTTATACACTTGAACGTCTTGCTCGTATGTACATAAACGAGATTGTAAGACTGCATGGTATGCCAGTATCCATAGTTTCTGATCGAGACCCAAGATTCACTTCACGATTTTGGGTTAGTTTACAAAAAGCTATGGGCACGGAGTTACGATTTAGTTCAGCATATCATCCTCAGACGGACGGACAATCAGAGAGGACTATTCAAACTCTTGAAGATCTATTAAGACTCTGTGTCTTTGACTTCAAAGGAAGTTGGGACAAGTTCTTACCATTGGTGGAGTTTTCCTACAACAACAGTTATCAAGCAAGTATTGGCATGGCTCCATTCGAAGCATTGTATGGAAGAAAATGTCGTTCTCCAGTATGCTGGGATGAGGTGGGCGAAGCAACGTTGTTGGGACCGGAGTTGGTACGTATGACTACAGAAAAGATTCAAACGATCCGACAACGTATAAAAACCTCACAAGATCGACAAAAGAGTTATGCTGATCTTCATCGAAAGGACGTGGAATTTGATGTAGGAGATCATGTGTTCTTACGTGTTGCTCCATGGAAAGGAGTTACGAGATTTGGAAAGAGAGGAAAGCTAAATCCTCGATTCATCGGTCCATTTTTAATCCTCGATCGAGTAGGAACTGTGGCTTATAGACTCGCTTTACCGCCAAGTATGTCTCGTGTTCATAACGTTTTTCACATATCCATGTTACGCAAATATGTGGAAGACCCGAACCACATTATTGAGTTAGAACCGGACGAAATAGCGGAGGATTTGACGTATGAAGAAGTTCCTGTTCAAATCTTGGATAAGAAGGAACATATTCTACGCTCCAAGGTTATACCTCAAGTTAAAGTTTTGTGGAGAAACCACGATGTTGAGGAAATGACTTGGGAGTTAGAATCAGAAATGAAATCAAGGTATCCTTACCTCTTCGACATACCAGGTACGTACCCTAATTTCGAGGGCGAAATTTCATAAGAAGGGGAGGTTGTAAGACCCCAATTTTTTATAAATAAAGATGAATTTTCTATAAATATCATTTTTGAATATTATGGAGTTAATTTGATATAATGTTATAGTTGTGGGTAATATTTATAAATTTTGCAAAGTAAGCAAGTTGTTATAAAATATTCGTTTGGTCGGAGAATATTCTTTTTGTCGGGGAATATTCGTACGACGGCACAATCATTGGTGGACCCCACAACGGAATTATTGTCGGATTGAGAAAACGACAGAATTATCTTTCTATAAAAATAACGGCTGAGGTGTTACCGTTAAAACCGTTAAAACTGTTGAACTACTCGGTAGTAAAAGTACAGTAATACGCGTGGTTGCATAGTAGCACACGGTATTGATTATTGATGCTTACGTGAGAAGTCACTCAGCTATACTCAATTATTGCTACAGTAATTGCTGCATCATATCTCTTAAATTATTGTCATAGTATCATCTGTATAATATGTTATATTATTGAGACGTTGTGGTAAGTTTGGTTATTTTATGGGGGGCCATATGTCATCATCTAAGAGTCTCTTCGTCAATAGTAATTACCGTCGTCAATAGTAATTACCGTCGTCAATAGTAATTACCGTCGTCAATAGTATTTACCTTGGTCAATAGTAATTACCTTCGTCAATAGTATTTACCTTGGTCAATAGTAATTACCTTCGTCAATAGTATTTACCTTGGTCAATAGTAATTACTTTCGTCAATAGTAGTTGTCCCTTCAATATTACCAAGAGTCATTTGACCCTTCGTTAAGACCAAGAGTCATTTGACCCTTCGTTAAGACCAAGAGCCACCCTCAGTTTTTCTATAAATAGAGGCCTAGGGCTTCATTATTTTTCACGAATTCATTCAAGCTATAGAGAGAGAAAGTATAGAGAGAATAAGAGAGAGAGAGACTAAAAGTATTCTGCTACATCACTTTTCCAATATCCAGTTCTTTTAAGGTAGGGAATATTATTTCTTTTATATTCATGAAGAGAACTTCTGTTATTCCATTCGTTATTATTCTGTTGGAATAACCAGTATACGCGGTCTACCCTATACTTGGTGACATTCTTCTATTATTCTGTTGGAACATCCTGTCTGTGTGTTTTACACCGGACCTGGTTCCGTTTATTATTCTGTTGGAACATCCTGTCTGTGTGTTTTACACCGGACCTGGTTCCATTATTTATTATTCTGTTGGAATATCCTGTCTGTGTGTTTTACACCGGACCTGGTTCCATTATTTATTATTCTGTCGGAATATCCTGTCTGTGCGTTTACGCCGGACCTGGTTCCATTATTTATTATTCTATTGGAATAACCTGTCTGTGCGGTCTATCGCATGCATGGTGATTTCTTTTGTTATTCCATTCTTTATTGTACTCAGTTGGTTAAGTTTTGACTTCTATACTCCATGAAATTTGTGGAATATCCTTGATAGTTGCGTTTCATCCAGTATCTTTTCAAGAAAATATTCTTCTAAGCATTCTTGAATTTTACTCCACAATGCAGTATCATGTTGACAATTTGGACGTTGTTAATTCCTGGATAAATTAATTCTTGAACTTGTTTTATTGAATTCTTATATCATTGTCATCATCCTCATGTTTATAAAATGTTGAAAGTCATCTGTGGCATGTATTGCATAGATGGACTTGGTATGATTATGACCAGGGATTATTCGGTATAATCATGACCGTAATGTTACAAATGATGTGGTAAAAGTCCTCATTGGCCCGTAGTGCATTGATGGACAGTTGTTGGCATGATCATGACCATTAATGAATATACGAATATCCTTGGCCGTAGTGCAGGGGTGATTCGATGATGTGGATTATTTTATTAAGCTGAGTCTCAGCGATCACAGTGTTGAAAAACTTTTTAAATCATAAAAGATAGTAGAGTTTATTTTCTACTTGACTCTTTTAATGGATTGCTTGTTCCGCTACAGTTAAACTTGATGTTTATTATATTTTATCAGTTTAACATTGTTGAAGGCTAATGATAATTTATTCTGCATTATCTTAGTCATAATATTTCTTACTGGGCTAGTTGAGCTCACCCTTTCTTTCACTGTTCTCTTCAGGAAATGAGAACGTAGCTGGGACAAGTCGGGGTACGGAGTGATGGTCCGAATGATAGTATTAGTTAGTAGTCCTCACTATTCTATGTAATGGTGTGTTAATAAATGTAATGAGGACTCCTTTTGAGTTTGAATACTCTCTAGAAGATAATATTTGTATTCAAACTCACAGTTTATGTTTTGTCGTATTGTACACGACAGTTGTATTATTAAGTTGTATTTGTATTCTGTACTATGTATCTGACGACCCAAGATGGGTGATGTATACCTAATTTTGGGGGCGTCACAAAATTGAATTTAAACTCAAGGGGCTCTCTTTTTGGGACAAAATAGCATACAATTTATTAGGCGTAGCTAGGCCTTGGACTAGCTAGCTAGCTCGAAATAATTTAGTAGTTACAACCAACTAATAATTAAAGAGGTACTATAGTATATATACGGCATCTAATCAATCAATGGTACACAGTGTTTTGCAGCTCAAGAACTGGTGCCAAAGATTATAGCTAGTATTAATTAATTGAGTATATATAATCATTATTATTATTATTATTATTATTATTATTATTATTATTATCTGTTTTAATTTATGTTTATTAATTCTTATGCTATCCATCCAAGATCGATCTTGGTAGGATCATATTTGGATTGTATAAACATTTGCAATTGTATGTTTTTTTATGCATTAGATTCTCCTCCTAGTCCTGGCTAGCTACAGACTGGATTCCTGAAGCTTCCTTTTAATTTTCTACGTACCGATGGATGGGGCTGCATGTTTTGTTGAAAAATAATCTCTCTCTCTCTCTCTCTCTCTCCGACTGACTCTTAATTCTTTCATTCTCTCTCTGGACTTTGCTGGATTATGTATGGATTCAGACGCTATACAATATTGTAGCTCACGTTCCACATGGCTCAGAAGTCAGACCCATGTTGAGTGTTGGAGGACTTGATGCATGGTTATGTACAGATCAGATTTAAATCCAAAGTTAGACCACCAACTTATTAGTATACGTACACGTACATGCTAATATAAATAAATAATACTGGCTCCAAGAATTTGGGAATTAATTTATATATATATATATATATATATATATATATATATATATATATATATATAACAAAAATTAATTAAGGAATAAAGAAATTAAGAAAGAGCATGCAGGAACCATTAATCTCTTAAAACAGTTTTCATGTCTATTTTGATCAGATTATGTTGATTTCAAAGTGGTTACATGCTGCGCTGCGCATGCATGCATGCATGCATGCATGGTGGCCTCTAGCCTCTAGCTCTAGTGTGAATTATTATTTTATTTTATGTAGCCAGTAACTAGTAATTTTAACATTAAAAGTCAATTTCCCCACTTCCTAATCATTTAGGTGGAGTTTGGTTAGTGGAATATATAGGAGGAGGATTTCATGTCAGTATAATCTAATGAATTTCGTAATGCAATAACAATTAGATAATAGCCCCTATTACCGGCCATTACTTAATTTTGTTTGTTCAATCTTCACATCGATCTGTGCAGCAAAATTGTTTTGTTTAATTAATTCATTGAAATTGAGCATGTAAATTAATATTTAATAGTGATTTTTTTTTAATTTGTTCTATATATTATTTTATTATCAAGAGTTCTAGTTGGTCGGCTCTCTCTTTTAAAATTATGAACATATCTACTACTATCATGATTTTGTATGATTACAAGAAAAAAATTGAAACTTTTTGGGCTACCTTTATTAAATTTCTAACCCCCATTTAGTCAAAGTTCAACTCTTTACATTTCACATCTGATAATTTATTACTATTATCCTGATCCAAATTAAGAGCCCATTTTTTCTTTGTTGATTATAATTCCCTCTTTTTATGTTTTTACATGAAAAAAATGATATTTCTATTTTCTATATCAATCTCTTTCACATTAATATGGAACTCACTTATTGAAAGACCATGTTAAAATATCAGTTCCTTTGATATTTTTGTTCATTAAACAACTTATGTACAACTTAATAAAAACACTCTTTCTATAATTTAAGTTGTTTGGAAAACACTTCCACCATTTCCTCTTTACTTGAATTAATATTACGTATATAGGAGGAGGATCCAACATACATACATATATAAGATCCAACATGATAACTTACTTAAACGTTTACGAATCATCTCCATCGATCGATCTCTATAACATGATATATATATATATATATATATATATATATATATATATATATATATATATAAACTAGCTAGCTACTACTAGTTGTTAATTCCAACTTTCCATGGAACCATTCACTTGTTTAACAACTACTCTCTCCATCTTATTATATCAGACGTTCTACATATTTTCACACAGATTAAGAATAGATATAATTTTACTATTTTACCCTTAATTAATACTTTGATCTCATCCTGCCGGATCCGACCATTTAACCTCTTCTTCCCAACTCTTTTTCTCCATCTCCTCATCAGCCGGATCTGACCGATGGGTCATCATTAATATTCTTCTCCTCTCCTCTCCAGTCTACATACATACTCCCAACTCTTCTTCTTCATCTCTTATCGGCTGGATCTGACCGAGATCTAACCATTAATGTCTCTACTGTCTGTTCTTCTGTCTATTCAATTTGAACTGCTTTTTGAAAACAGAGAAAATAGTATTAATGGTGGTGAAGAAGGAAGGGTAAAGAAAGAAAATAAATAGGCAAAATAATATTGATTTTGTAGAACGTCAAATATTTTTTAAAAAAAATACTCTAGAACGTAACATGTAATAAAATGAAAGAAATACATTATTATGTAGCTAGCTAAGCTAGCTGAGTACATTAATTCTTTCTATATATATATATATATATATATATAATCATTCTGTCTATTCAATGTTTGCCGCCACTACATACATGCATACATATTTTGTATTAGACCTGCACCTGCACTTCTCTTCACGAGTTAGTTACATAATTTACACATTATTTGGTTGATCATATCATGAGAGGCTGGGGAGAGCCACTTCAAACTTTCAAGAGTTGGTCATCAAGATTTAATTTTTAGTTGGCTTCCCTTAAGTAAATATATATATATATATCAATTAGGTGACATAACGTATATTAGTAAATTGTCTTAATCATATAATAATAATAATAATAATTTGTAATGCTAAACTCGTCCCTATTTAAGTTAGAATTTCTCTATGCAAACATAAAAATATAAAATAATTTTATCTATTTATATTTTTATCTCTCATCGAAGTCAAATAAATATAAGCGAAATTGTTTCGCACTTGTTTTTTAAAGTTATAATTCGGGCAACTTGAATAAAATAAAACAAGGTAACATACTGTCATGCATCATTGACCTAAAGGCTACTACCCAATTAATTAGGTAGCTTAATATATGAGCAAGTCAGAAAATCTGTTTGGAGGATTTTGTTCTCAGAAACTAGTACATTTAATAATAAAGCTTAGCATGTATTAGATAGACCCTATTTAGATAAAGAATAATATTAGAGATATAAATTATTTAATAAATATTTTATAAATTATTAGTATGATATATTTTATTTCAGTATATTGTATGAGATCGAAGATTATATTAAAAAAATTTGTTAATCAATACGCTGAGGTGGACATGGACGGATCTACCTTAGGGCAGTGTAGTTAATTTGTCCCGATTGAATTTTTGACAGTCAATTTTTAATTTGATTTTGATTTTATAAAGTATTTAGTGAAAATAAAAAATTCAGACTAAAAAGACTTTTAAATGTCTCAAATTTCTACTAACACCAACACTCCACTCTTTTATATTGTTTAGTAACTTACATTGAACATGATATTTTTGCAGCTATTGAAATGAGACTATCATCACGATAGTTACAAACAATGAAATCTCGAAAAATGTTATTATAAATAATATTTTAACAATATTATTTAGTTTTATAATTTATTTTAGAGGACACCAGAAGTGCCTCTTATAATAACAGTGTTTAAAAAAATTATAAAATATCATTTTATATATAACATAATATCAAGAAAGTGTATTAAATTACATAAAATAATATCAATTTTATATGATAGTACACACAATTATTTGTAATATTCCTCACATTTTGCCTTTATTTTATTATATTTTATTTTTTTATAAATTTTTATTTTAAAAAAATTGACCCCACTAAATTAATGGGCTGGATCCGCCCCTAGAGGTAGAGTATACCATATCAATAATTTATAAAATAATTTATGTCTGTAGGACTACTTTTACATAAAATCTATCCATGTGTGGTCCTCAACCTCGCTAGGCACGTAGGCTAACTGGGACGGGTGCTTATATATATATATATATATATATATATATATATATATATATATATATATATATATATATATATATATATATATATATATAGAGTCCGGATCCAGTCCGGGATCCCGGATTTTATAAAATCCGGACCTTTATTTATTTATTTTTACTTTTTTTTTTTTGAAACAACTAAAAAAAAAAAAATTTATGGAATTGAAATTTTTTCATAATAAAGTGTTTTGGGCGTGATTTGGGTACGTATAACAAAATATGGTGGTACAGTCTGTGCAGACTGTATCACCACTTTTTAGTATAGGTATTCAAAACACACCCAAAACATTATATTATGAAAAAATTTCAGTTCCATAAAATATTAAATACTTTTTTTTAGTTATTTTAAAAAAAAAAGCAAAAAAAAAAAAAAGGTCCGAATTTTAAGAAAATCCGGACTCCCGGACCGGATCCGTTGTGTGTGTGTATATATATATATATATATATATATATATATATATATTTCAAGATTAGTTTAGATTAGATTTTAAGCATCAGCAACTGAACAAAATTATGCCATCCAATGGAAAAATCAGTCCTCGATCGTACTTATAACATTCAAAATATTAGTTTTTTTGAACAATTTATTCTATTAATTAATTTTCAATTTTAGAGGTTATAGCAGAAAACATATGGAAAATATACCTTATTGTTAACGCCAAGATTTTTAGTGACGTCTCAATCACGTAAGACGTCCTAATTCTGCACAGTAAACACAGTCAACACCAAAAACTTGACGGCTGGACCGTCGGGGGATAGCTCCGGCGTGAGAGTCAGTACAAGTCCTTCAAAGTTTAACAATGGAGGATAAAATATCTAGTGCCTCTAGAGAGATGAAAAATTGTGGGTCGTGTGTATGTGTAACACCCCCTTCTCGAAAAGGAAAGGGAGGTCACGCACAAAGCACAACAAACCTCAAAATAAGTAAACATGACACTAATTAATAACCTCAAAATATTAATAGTGGTGATCCATTAATGAAGTACTAAATACAATTCTCCAAACAGAGTCAAAATAATCAAAAACTTAAAATTCGAATCAACCTAATTGGTCAAAGGCAAAACTCTCATCACACTAGCCCTGAATCACCCCTGCAAACCTACCGGAAGAAAAACACAGCATGAGCCAATTGCCCAGTACGGATACAGATATACAAAAGATATACGAAAACAACTGAAATAAAATACTGAACAAGTCTCAAGTGTAAATACTGACGAAAATATAATCTCCAAAGATCTGAATGAAATATATTTGAATTAACAGAATTGATGAAACCAATAGAAGAATAAAGAAATAACGAACTGAAGTAACTAACTCAATGAATTGAACTGAACAGAAACAAACAGAACTAATACAATGAAATAATAGGCTGAATCAAATGGTTGAGTTTTATTTCATACCGAGTGAGCTCAGAAATATACTTTGCCACACAGGCAAGTCAAAATAATGCCACACAGACGAATCAAATGATGCCACATAGGCAACCAAAATAATGCCACACAGGCACATCAAAACAATGCCACACATTCAAATCAAAATAATGCCACACAGGCAATCACACATTGGACCGCGAATCTAAATGTATGCAAATCGGATAGGTGTGTTTGGCACGACATCACCAATCCGCAGAACAGAAATCTAGGGTTAACCCATACGCCTCCCACAACAAAACACCAAATGACCCACTTCCTCCGGAGCCTAAAACGGAGACGCCGTGGACTAATCACACTGCCACGGAAAGTGTCATGCCTCTCGTGCCAAGACGACATGCCTGTGGCACCCCCACAGGTGGTTATAGCTCAGGTATACCCTACGGTATATTCTAACAAAAATATCATGTCACAACACATGCGACATAATACTAACAAAAGGGTTCTATATGTACATGTTGAACCAAATCAAATTATAGTCACAAGGTTTCAAAAAGAAGGTAGCAACATGTACCGCTCTACAATTATCAAAATAAATATTAGACATGATAACCTCATTCAAAGAGTACAAGTACGAGTCCAATATGTCAACTCCAAAATAAAACAAATATATGAATTTCACAAGAAACAATTATGTGAAATAATAACAGGATTTGAAACGAGGAACAAAACGAACAAATCAAATTTAACAAAAGTATCGCTGAAAGAGTACGGAATCCGTACCTGATACTTCCAAACCATTTGTAGCACACTCCACAAAATTTTACCCTCAAATGCCAACGATATCAAATGCGAAACTTATTCGCAACCTAAACATATTCACCTCAAATTAAAAATAATTCAAACTAATAATTCCAAGATAATTCATAATCTGTTTAATATGCCTTTAATTATCGCCTTATATCAATTATTAATACTCCAAAATTTATATTCCAAATATAACTCTTTAAATTCCCTCCGTCCGAACTAATAAAAAAAATGAATAAAAGTATAATTACCGAATTATAATTACTGTTGTTGTTATTAAATAGTACACATATATTCCCTTCATGAGACTAATTATGCAACAGATTCACCCACTTCTCTCCGTTTCAAATATAATGTATAATCCATTTTCAAATTACCTAAAGTATCATCACATTCAGACTCAAATTAAATATTATTTAGCTATAAGTGAGTCTTGTAATTTGGTATAGGATTAGAGGTGACATCCTAGAAGTATTACTGTAATACCACTTTAAAAAAATCTGCATGCATATATACAATATAGCTTATTCAAATTAGTACTTCATGAAAAAATACCAACAGGCGAATGAATCATTTTTAATAAATAAATTATATATTATTTATGATTGCACTAATATATATATTAATTGTTATGCCAATCCTTTTCCATACAGCTTATCAATGCTCTTCAGAAAGAATGAACACATGATTTCTTAACATCATTATATATATATAAAAAACAAATAACAAATAAATGGCACATACCTAATTAATGTTATCTTGAATTTTCTATCACTTCTTATTCTCACTTCTTATTCTCCAATGAATGGACCAAGAAGTTCTTGAATTGCGGCTCCCTTCTTTCTTTCTCTTTTCTCTCCACCAATTCGTAACAAAATATATGTGAGGAAGATTAGGTTTAGTTATTAATTTATTAAATATTAACTCTCCAAATTTAAATAGGATTTATTATTACCCACAAATATAATTTAAACCCAATAAATTTTAAAAGCCCAAATTTTACTAAATTAATTTATCCATCACTTATTAATATTTATTAGCCCACACAAATTAAATAACTAGTTTGTGACGCCCCCAAAATTAGGTATACATCACCCATCTTGGGTCGTCAGATACATAGTACAGAATACAAATACAACTTACTAATACAACTGTCGTGTACAACACGACAAAACATAAACTTTGAGTTTGAATACAAATAATATCTTCTAGAGAGTATTCATACTCAAAAGGAGTTCTCATTACATTTATTAACACACTATTACATAGAATAGTGAGGACTACTAACTAATACTATCATTCGAACCATCACTCCGTTTCCCGACTTGTCCCAGCTACGTTCTCATTTCCTGAAGAGAACAGTGAAAGAAAGGGTGAGCTCAACTAGCCCAGTAAGAAATATTATGACTAAGATAATGCAGAATAAATTATCATTAGCCTTCAACAATGTTAAACTGATAAAATATAATAGACATCAAGTTTAACTGATGCGGAACAAGCAATCCATTAAAAGAGTCAAGTAGAAAATAAACTCTACTATCTTTTATGATTTAAAAGGTTTTTCAACACTGTTATCGCTGGGACTCAGCTTAATAAAATAATCCACATCATCGAATCACCCCTGCACTACGGCCAAGGATATTCGTGTATTCATTAATGGTCATGATCATGCCAACAACTGTCCATCAATGCACTACGGGCCAATGATGACTTTTACCACATCATTTGTAACATTACGGTCATGATTATACCGAATAATCCCTGGTCATAATCATACCAAGTCCATCTATGCACTACATGCCACAGATGACTTTCAACATTTTATAAACATGAGGATGATGACAATGATATAAGAATTCAATAAAACAAGTTCAAGAATTAATTTATCCAAGAATTAACAACGTCCAAATTGTCAACATGATACTGCTTTGTGGAGTAAAATTCAAGAATGCTTAGAAGAATATTTTCATGAAAAGATACTGGATGAAACACAATTATCAAGGATATTCCACAAATTTCATGGAGTATAGAAGTCAAAACTTAACCAACTGAGTATAATAAAGAATGGAATAACAAAAGAAATCACCATGCATGCGATAGACCGCACAGACAGGTTATTCCAACAGAATAAATAATGGAACCAGGTCCGGCGTAAACGCACAGACAGGATATTCCGACAGAATAATAAATAATGGAACCAGGTCCGGTGCAAAACACACAGACAGGATGTTCCAACAGAATAATAACAAGACGGAACCAGGTCCGGTGTAAAACACACAGACAGGATGTTCCAACAGAATAATAATAAAAACGGAACCAGGTCCGGTGTAAAACACACAGACAGGATGTTCCAACAGAATAATAATAAAAACGGAACCAGGTCCGGTGTAAAACACACAGACAGGATGTTCCAACAGAATAATAGAAGAATGTCACCAAGTATAGGGTAGATCCGCGTATACAGGTTATTTCAACAGAATAATAAGAAATGGAATAACAACAGTTCTCTTCATGAATAAGAAAGAATAACACCCCTTACCGTTTTAAAGAAGAGCTGAAATAAGGAAGTAGTTAAGTAGCAGAATACTCTTCTTCTCTCTCTCTATAGTTTCTCTCTATAGTTTCTCTCTCTAGAGTTCAGTGAATTCGTAAGAAATAATGAAGGAATGAGCTGCTATTTATAGAAAAATAGAATGCATAGTAACTAATCCATGAACGGTCCAGATTGATTACTTTAATCTGACGGTCCATATTTAAAGAAAAATCTTTTAAATAAAATATAATATATTCTATTTATAGAATAACTTTAATAAAGTATTCTGTTTTATATAAAAAGATGTTTCTGTTTTATTACGTTAATAATACGAATAAAACAAAACGTCATTATCGCTAAATAATTCATATTATTAACTGACAATAATTGAATCAAACTGAGTGACTTCTCACATAAGCATTAATAATCAATACCGTGTGCTACTATGCAACCACACGTATTACTGTACTTTTACTACCGAGTAGTTCAACAGTAACAATGGTAAAACTTTCGCCGTTATTTTTAATAAAATATTTTTGTCGTTTTCTCAATCCGACAATAATTTCGTTGTGGGGTCCACCAATGATTGTGTCGTTGTACGAATATTCTCTGTTAAAACGAATATTCCCCGACCAATCGAATATTATATAACAACTTGCGTACTTTGCAAAATTTATAAATATTACCCACAACTATAACATTATATCAAATTAACTCCATAATATTCAAAAATGATATTTATAGAAAATTCATCTTTATTTATAAAAGTTGGGGTCTTACAACCTCCCCTTCTTATGAAATTTCGCCCTCGAAATTAGGGTACGTACCTGGTATGTCGAAAGGTAAGGATACCTTGATTTCATTTCAGATTCTAACTCCCAAGTCATTTCCTCAACATCGTGGTTTCTCCACAAAACTTTGACTTGAGGTATAACCTTGGAGCGTAGAATATGTTCCTTCTTATCCAAGATTTGAACAGGAACTTCTTCATACGTCAAATCCTCCGCTATTTCGTCCGGTTCTAACTCAATAATGTGGTTCGGGTCTTCCACATATTTGCGTAACATGGATATGTGAAAAACGTTATGAACACGAGACATACTTGGCGGTAAAGCGAGTCTATAAGCCACAGTTCCTACTCGATCGAGGATTAAAAATGGACCGATGAATCGAGGATTGAGCTTTCCTCTCTTTCCAAATCTCGTAACTCCTTTCCATGGAGCAACACGTAAGAACACATGATCTCCTACATCAAATTCCACGTCCTTTCGATGAAGATCAGCATAACTCTTTTGTCGATCTTGTGAGGTTTTTATACGTTGTCGGATCGTTTGAATCTTTTCTGTAGTCATACGTACCAACTCCGGTCCCAACAACGTTGCTTCACCCACCTCATCCCAGCATACTGGAGAACGACATTTTCTTCCATACAATGCTTCGAATGGAGCCATGCCAATACTTGCTTGATAACTGTTGTTGTAGGAAAACTCCACCAATGGTAAGAACTTGTCCCAACTTCCCTTGAAGTCAAAGACACAGAGTCTTAATAGATCTTTAAGAGTTTGAATAGTCCTCTCTGATTGTCCGTCCGTCTGAGGATGATATGCTGAACTAAATCGTAAATCCGTGCCCATAGCTTTTTGTAAACTAACCCAAAATCGTGAAGTGAATCTTGGGTCTCGGTCAGAAACTATGGATACTGGCATACCATGCAGTCTTACAATCTCGTTTATGTACATACGAGCAAGACGTTCAAGTGTATAAGTTTCTCGTATCGGTAAGAAATGAGCAGACTTGGTCAATCTATCAACAATGACCCAAATCGCATCAATACCTTGAGAAACCCTAGGAAGACCGGTAACGAAATCCATGGTAATGTGCTCCCACTTCCATTCTGGAATTTCAAGTGGTTGCAATGGACCTTTTGGTACTTGATGCTCCGCTTTGACTCGTTGACAAGTTAGACACCTTGAGATAAACAACGCTATCTCTCTCTTCATATTGCTCCACCAAAATGTATGACGAAGATCATGATACATTTTGGTACTTCCAGGATGGATTGCAAACGGTGTGTTGTGCGCCTCCATCATGATTTCATACTTTAAATCAGGGTTGTTAGGAACACAAAGTCTGGAGTTGACTCGAAGTATTCCTTCTTCATCGATTCTTGCTTCCGGCATAGCACCTTCTTGCACTTTCTTCCTTATACGCATCAGCTCCAGGTCTGTAGCTTGAGCAGCTTTAACTTTATCGATTAAAGTCGGTTCTACTCGTATATTCGCCATCATCACATGGGTCCCTGGAGTCTTTAACTCTATCTCCATCCTTTGCAAATCACACAAAATGGGCCTTTGTGTTGACAATATCGCACTCGTACTTGCATATGATCTTCTACTCAATGCGTCAGCTACCACGTTCGCTTTTCCAGGATGGTATTGAATGGTATGATCATAATCTTTCAACAGTTCAAGCCAACGTCGTTGTCGCATGTTGAGTTCCTTTTGAGTGAAGAAATATTTGAGGCTTTTATGATCCGTAAAGATCTCCACCTTCTCCCCATACAAGTAATGCCTCCAAATTTTAAGTGCAAAGACAACAGCTGCCAACTCTAGATCATGAGTAGGATAATTCCTCTCATATTCCTTGAGTTGTCTTGATGCATAGGCTATGACTTTTCCATGTTGCATGAGAACGCATCCCAACCCTTTGCTCGAAGCATCACTGTAGATGACAAATCCCTCCGAGCCAGATGGTATTGTTAGAACAGGTGCTGAAATGAGTCTCCTCTTGAGTTCTTGAAAACTCTGCTCACATTCTTCGCTCCAACCGAACTTTGTATCTTTCCGAGTCAGCTGAGTTAATGGAGTAGCGATTCGAGAAAATCCTTCCACGAATCTCCGATAATAACCAGCTAAACCAAGAAAGCTACGTACCTCGGTCACTGATTTAGGTTGCTCCCAGCTTTGAATAGCTTCAATCTTTGCCGGGTCAACCGATATTCCACGACTTGATACTACGTGCCCAAGGAATGCTACCTCCTCCAGCCAGAACTCGCATTTCTTCAACTTGGCATAAAGCTTGTATTCACGAAGCTTTTGGAGTACCAGCCTCAAGTGTTGCTCATGATCTTCACGGCTTTTGGAATAAATAAGGATGTCATCAATAAAGACGACCACAAAGTGATCCAAATATTCCTTGAATACCCGGTTCATCATATCCATGAAGGCAGCAGGAGCATTAGTCAATCCAAAAGACATAACTAAGAATTCATAATGCCCATACCGAGTTCTGAAGGCAGTCTTTGGAATATCCTCAGTTCTAACCTTCAGCTGATGATATCCAGAACGAAGATCGATCTTTGAAAAGAATTGTGCTCCTTGCAACTGGTCAAACAGGTCATCAATACGTGGCAATGGGTACCTATTTTTGATGGTGACATGATTCAACTCCCGATAATCAATACAAAGTCGCATACTCCCATCTTTCTTCTTCACGAACAGAACAGGAGCACCCCAAGGAGAAGTACTAGGACGAATAAAGCCAATGTCTAACAATTCCTGCAGTTGGGTCTTTAACTCCTGAAGTTCAATAGGAGCCATTCGATATGGGGCTTTGGAAATGGGTTTTGTACCGGGTTCAAGGTCGATACAAAATTCAATTTCACGCTCTGGGGGTAGGCCAGGAAGTTCTTCGGGAAATACGTCAGGAAATTTATTAACAACAGAAATATCATTCAAAGCTGACGTATTTTTGTTTAGATCTGTGACATGAGCTAAGAAAGCTTGACATCCGTTTTTCAATAAACGAATAGCTTTATGGCTTGAGATGACAGCGATTGATTTTAATGGTTTGGTTGCTTGAATTCGCATAATAGGTTGATTAGGAATATGAAAGCTAACAACCTACGAAAATAATCAATTTTTGCATGATAAGTAGTTAACCAATCAATCCCTAGAATCACGTCAAATGCAAGTATTTTTAATGAAATAAGATCGACAGGTAATGTGTGGGTACCAACTTGAACCAAACAAGACTTATAAACCGTGGATGTAATGAAGGTTTCTCCCAATGGAGTTTTAACTGCTAAGTCAAAGTCTAATTTCTCCGGAATCAAATTTAATCGATGAGCGCAAGTAGGAGAAATAAAAGAATGGGTAGAACCGGTATCAAATAAAGTATAGACTTCGTTAGAGTTTATGATAAGCTTACCCGTGATGACCTCATTCGGGTTCCTTGCTCTCTGGGAGTTCACAACAAACGCTCTCCCTTGCACAACCGGTTTTGACTTTTCTGGGACGGCCTTTGGTGCCTCCATCCTAGCTGAATTTGTCTTTGGTAAACGACAAAATCGGGCTAAATGACCTTCTCTTCCACAATTATAACATGCTTTGGACGGCATCGCGCAGTTTGGACTGATGTGCCCCTCCCCTCCGCATTTGAAACATATGATAGGTGGTCGTTCTCCTTCCTTAACGACAGGTGCTGGTGCTGACGTCTTTCCATCATTGTTGAATCTCCTCTTCTTGAAATGCTCATTCTTATTGTTTTGGCCCTGATTACCACCGAAGTGGTTACCATTTCTGGCCTGTTGATTCCCTCCACGCTTGTTGTCACCGCTTCGATGACTGCTTTCACTGGTATTATCATTTTGCCAGCTGCTCTCTTTTGGTTGCGTTGTCTCGTTATCGCGCTCCACCAACTGAGCCCTATTTACAACATCTGAATACAAACACAATTTATGAGAAACAAGGTGTTGACGTATCTCCGGCTTCAAACCTCTTAAAAACATCTGCGTCATTCTTTCTTCATTATCCACCAGGTGGGACGCAAACCGGGATAACTCCGCAAATTTTGCCTCGTACTGCGACACGGTCATATTATTCTGCTCCAATTTGATGAACTCCACCTCCTTCATGTGACGAATACTCTCGGGAAAGTATTTGTCGTTAAACAGCTCTTGGAACTTCTCCCAAGACATCTTCAGTGCGGCAGGTTGAGTACGCTTTATCGATTCCCACCAGTAATCTGCCTCTCCTCGCAACATAAAGGCGGCAAAGGGAACCTTTTGCTCCTCGGAGCAACCCAAGACATCAAATATCTTGGTGATCTGCTTTATCCATGTTTCAGCTACAAGTGGTTTGGGTTCTCCCTTAAACTCCGGTGGTCCCAGCTCCTTAAACTGCTTAGCGGTGACCGCCTGAGAGTTTCCAGTATTTCCACCTACGTTGTGGACAGGAGCCGCTTTCACCTGTTGTTGCATGAATTGCATAAAACCTCTGAACATTCCATCATTCATCATCTGGTCAGTGTTGTTATTTGCATGAGGATTGTCACCTTCCTGATGAACATTATCCTGATTATTGATATGTGGTGAATCAATAATCGCCTGTGCCCATTGCTATTCTCAACATTCTCAGATGCCATTTTCAGATACTACCACAAAATAAAAGTTAATTGATATGTCATATATTATCCTTATATTATGACCGACCAATTAAATACCATGCAAATAAACTTAGGTAGGTCATACTAGCGAAGGAATTCCCCGTCTCTCCCCTCCTAGTTTTATTCTCACATCTTAGCCAGGGATCATATCTCAAAGCTCTGATACCAACTGTGACGCCCCCAAAATTAGGTATACATCACCCATATTGGGTCGTCAGATACATAGTACAGAATACAAATACAACTTACTAATACAACTGTCGTGTACAATACGACAAAACATAAACTGTGAGTTTGAATACAAATATTATCTTCTAGAGAGTATTCATACTCAAAAGGAGTCCTCATTACATTTATTAACACACTATTACATAGAATAGTGAGGACTACTAACTAATACTATCATTCGAACCATCACTCCGTTCACCGACTTACCCCAGCTACGTTCTCATTTCCTGAAGAGAACAGTGAAAGAAAGGGTGAGCTCAACTAGCCCAGTAAGAAATATTATGACTAAGATAATGCAGAATAAATTATCATTAGCCTTCAACAATGTTAAACTGATAAAATATAATAGACATCAAGTTTAACTGCAGCGGAACAAGTAATCCGTTAAAAGAGTCAAGTAGAAAATAAATTCTACTATCTTTTATGATTTAAAAGGTTTTTCAACACTGTTATCGCTGGGACTCAGCTTAATTAAATAATCCACATCATTGAATCACCCCTGCACTACGGCCAAGGATATTCGTGTATTCACTAATGTGACGCCCCCAAAATTAGGTATACATCACCCATCTTGGGTCGACAGATACATGGTACAGAATACAAATACAAACTTAATTATACAACTGTCGTGTAACATACTACAATACATAAACTGAGCGTTCTAATAGGAATATTGTCATCTAGACAATATCCATACTCAAGGAGTCCTCATTACATTTATTGTCACACTATTTAACAGAATAGTGAGGACTACTAATACTATCTTCTGGACCATCACTCATTTTCCTGACTCGTCCCAGCTATATTCTCATTTCCTGAAGAGAACATTGAAAGAAAGGGTGAGCTCAACTAGCCCAGTAAGAAATATTATGACTAAGATAATGCAAAATAAATTATCAATAGTCTTCAATAATGTTAAACTGATAAAATACAATAGATATCAAGTTTAACTGCAGCGGAATAAGCAATCCTTAGAAGAGTCAAGTAGAGAATAAAATCTACTATCTTCTATGATTTAAAAATGTTTTCATCAATTTTTATCACTGAGACTCAGCTTAATAAATAAACCACATCTTCTAATCATCCATGTACTACGAACCAAAGATATTCATTAAATCATCCACGGTCATGACTATACCGAATAATCCCTGGTCATAATTATACCAAAAACTATTCATCAATGCATTACGGGCCACTGAGGACTTTTACCACATCACAGTTCATGATTATACCGAATGATCCCTGGTCATAATCATACTAAGTCCATCTATGCACGTAAGCCAAAGATGACTTTCAACATAATATAAGCATGAGGATGATGACAATGTTATAGGAATTCAATTAAACAAGTTCAAGAATTAATTTATCCAGGAACTAATAATATCCAAATTGTCAACATGATACTTCTTTGTAAAGTAAAAGTCAAGAATGCTCAAAAGAATATTTCCATGAAAAGATACTGGATGAAGCGCAAATATCAAGGATATTCCACTAATTGCATGGAGTATAGAAGTCAAAACTTTAACCAACTGTGTATAATAAAGAATGGAATAACAACAGAAATCACCATGCATGCGGTACTTCGCATAGACAGGTTATTCCAACAGAATAATAATAACAGAACCAGGTCAGGTGAAAATCACACCGACGGGATGTTCCAACAGAATAATAAAGAATAGAATAACAACAGAAATCACCATGGATGCGGTACTTAGCATAGACAGGTTATTCCAACAGAATAATAAAAATAGAATAATAAAGACGGAACCAGGTCCGGCGTAAAGCACAGACAGGATATTCCAACAGAATAATAAAGACGGAACCAGGTCCGGCGTAGAACGCACAGACAAGATGTTCCAACAGAATAATAAATAATGGAACCAGGTCCGGCGTAGAATGCACAGACAGGATGTTCCAGCAGAATAATAAGGAATGGAATAATAGAAGAATTTCACCAAGTATGCGGTACTTCGCATAAACAGGTTATTCCAACATAATAACAAAGAATGGAACAACAGCAGTTCTCTTCATGAAGATGAAAGAAAGAAATAATATTCCCTACCTTTGAAAGAAACTGGATATAGGAGTAGTGAGGGAGCAGACTTCTCTTCTTCTATAGATTTTCTCTCTATAGCTTCTCTCTATAATTTCTCTCTATAATAATGGCTCTAAAGCTTTAGTGAATTGGTGAGAAATGAAGGAAGGATGAGCTTCTATTTATAGGAAAACATAGTTTCGATAATTGCACGTTTTGGGGCTCGAAAATTACAGTATAATACCTTCATCTTTTTCTTCATTTTTTATTTAGTCCTGTAAGTATTATCAATCTTGCACCAACTCCCCTAATAGTAAATCATGTGAATCAATAGTACCCGTGAATAGTAACTCGTGAATAGTAACTCGTGAATAGTAACTCGTGAATAGTAACTCATGAATAGTACTTCGACACGAAAAGTGCTCCGAATACCCGAGTGAGCAATACTAGAGTGAATAGTAATTTGGGTGAATAGTAACCCGTGAATAGTAACTCATGAATAGTAACTCGTGAATAGTACTCTGACACAAAAAGTGTCCCGAATACCCGATTGAACAATACTGAGTGACTTCTCACATAAGCATCAATAATCAATACCGTGTGCTACTATGCAACCACGCGTATTACTGTACTTTTAACACCGGGTGTTTCAACAGTATCAACGGTAAAACTTCCGTCGTTATTTTCATAAAGTATTTTTGTCGTTTTCTAACTACGACAGTTCTTCTGTTGTGGGTCCACCAATGATTGTGTCGTCGTACGAATATTTCCCGACAAAAAGAATATTCCCCGACCAATCGAATATTATATAACAACTTGCATACTTTGCAAAATTTTCAAATACTACCCCCAACTATAACATTATCTCAAATCCACACCTTAATATTAAAAAAAATATTTTGAAAAATTTAAATCTTTATTTAAAAAAATCTGGGGTCTCACAACTAATGGTCATGATCATGCCAACAACTGTCCATCAATGCACTACGGGCCAATGATGACTTTTACCACATCATTTGTAACATTACGGTCATGATTATACCGAATAATCCCTGGTCATAATCATACCAAGTCCATCTATGCACTACATGCCACAGATGACTTTCAACATTTTATAAACATGAGGATGATGACAATGATATAAGAATTCAATAAAACAAGTTCAAGAATTAATTTATCCAAGAATTAACAACGTCCAAATTGTCAACATGATACTGCTTTGTGGAGTAAAATTCAAGAATGCTTAGAAGAATATTTTCATGAAAAGATACTGGATGAAACACAATTATCAAGGATATTCCATAAATTTCATGGAGTATAGAAGTCAAAACTTAACCAACTGAGTATAATAAAGAATGGAATAACAAAAGAAATCACCATGCATGCGATAGACCGCACAAACAGGTTATTCCAACAAAATAAATAATGGAACCAGGTCCGGCGTAAACGCACAGACAGGATATTCCGACAGAATAATAAATAATGAAACCAGGTCCGGTGCAAAACACACAGACAGGATGTTCCAACAGAATAATAACAAGACGGAACCAGGTCCGGTGTAAAACACACAGACAGGATGTTCCAACAGAATAATAATAAAAACGGAACCAGGTCCGGTGTTAAATACACAGACAGGATGTTCCAACAGAATAATAATAAAAACGGAACCAGGTCCGGTGTAAAACACACAGACAGGATGTTCCAACAGAATAATAGAAGAATGTCACCAAGTATAGGGTAGATCCGCGTATACAGGTTATTCCAACAGAATAATAAGAAATGGAATAACAACAGATCTCTTCATGAATAAGAAAGAATAGCACCCCTTACCGTTTTAAAGAAGAGCTGAAATAAGGAAGTAGTTAAGTAGCAGAATACTCTTCTTATCTCTCTCTATAGTTTCTCTCTATAGTTTCTCTCTCTAGAGTTCAGTGAATTCGTAAGAAATAATGAAGGAATGAGCTGCTATTTATAGAAAAATAGAATGTATAGTAACTAATCCATGAACGGTCCAGATTGATTACTTTAATCTGACGGTCCATATTTAAAGAAAAATCTTTTAAATAAAATATAATATATTCTATTTATAGAATAACTTTAATAAAGTATTCTGTTTTATATAAAAAGATGTTTCTGTTTTATTACGTTAATAATACGAATAAAACAAAACGTCATTATCGCTAAATAATTCATATTATTAACTGACAATAATTGAATCAAACTGAGTGACTTCTCACATAAGCATTAATAATTAATACCGTGTGCTACTATGCAACCGCACGTATTACTGTACTTTTGCTACCGAGTAGTTCAACAGTAACAATGGTAAAACTTCCGCCGTTATTTTTAATAAAATATTTTTGTCGTTTTCTCAATCCGACAATAATTTCGTTGTGGGGTCCACCAATGATTGTGTTGTTGTACGAATATTCTCTGTTAAAACGAATATTCCCCGACCAATCGAATATTATATAACAACTTGCGTACTTTGCAAAATTTATAAATATTACCCACAACTATAACATTATATCAAATTAACTCCATAATATTCAAAAATAATATTTATAGAAAATTCATCTTTATTTATAAAAGTTGGGGTCTTACATAGTTTGACCCAAATAAAGACAAAGTCCAAACAATATGTTTTAAGAATATAAATTTAATATTTTTTTTTCCAGGATATTACATTACCTCCCCATTAAAAAGGATTCTGTCCTCGGAATCAAAAGAATGAACGTACCTAATTATCAAAAGATGCGGATCCTCCGCTCGAATAGACTCCTATATCTCCCAAGTAGCTTCCCGCTCCGAATAATTTTACCACAAGACTTTAACAAAAGGAATTATCTTCCTCAATTTTAATATAATCAATTATTTAATTACCAACTAAAAGAATTTATTTTTCCAAATAAAACAAGGAAGAAAAGAGGGAAACAACAATCATTTACCTTTTCCAATTTAAATTCAATTGTATTTTGATATGGGTTATTACAGTATGCGTACCTTTTCATGAAGTCTTCCTTCCTAGGTTATACCCTCTCACCCGGTTTATCGTGCCACCCACTACCTTTTGACACAGCCCCCCACTCCTCAGTGATCTATGCCGACTGCATGCAGGTTGTCACCTTTTTTCCACTGTGCATGCCGCCGGCCGGATAAAATCCCATCCACATTAATGATCTGCAGACCTTTGGTCAACAGCCTTCCTTTTTTATCATTACAAGTCAAAGATAGAAATATTAAAAGATCTAATGGACCAATCCATTGACCCGATCCAATATTAAGAAGATATAATATGAAAATTAGGTCCAATCTTCAAGATCCAATAGGGGAGATTCAATAGACTAATTGGATAGTTAAATCCAATCTCCAAGGCCTAATAAGAGAAATATCATGACCCAACATTGCCTCCTAGTTTTTTATCAAACAGAATTTTTTGATAGAAAACTATGAATGGTCCATGATAAGGGGTGATTAAGACATCCCAATTTGATCCATAAGTTAAAGCAGAGGATATCCGGATGCCCAACGTAAAAGGCCCAAATAGTTAAGGATTAAATTTGAAAAAGATGGGCTGAAAACCGGAAGTCCAAACGAGAGGCCTAATTTGATAAAATATCTGAGGATTAACCCGAACTCTCCCTATTCGAATTCTTATCATTGCCAGAAATTAAATGTGCCGCCTTCGTAATTCGTGTAACCGTCAGTATAAGAGGTAAACATTACCAAATTTGACAGTTTTACCTGTCAATTTGAATTTCAGACCTTTGAGCTCTTTTCTTCCCTCCATAGCTTTCTTCACCTTCTCTGCAAAATACGATCGATGGCAACCCCTAGCACTAGTCAAAATTCTCCAATTCGGGCGACTCCTATTACGACCATTCTACCAAACCCAAACTCCGGCAAAGAGGCCTCATCCTCCCATCCGACACCTGCAATTTCTAGTAAGAATCCGGTAATGAAATCCCTTTCCAACCCTTCTGCATTCTACAGGAGCAAGGAACGATATGCACATGCCAATATTCCGTCGACAATCACAGAGGTTGACCTAAAGAGGATTCGCACTCGCTGCCATATTCGTCATCCCATGTCCACATTTATACCAAGGTAACCAATAAAAAATAGAACACTGCATAGGAAAGATAGAGATAAGAGAGTGATGTGTAATGTAATATTGATAACCAAACCTTGGTACCAAGGTAACCAAACATTTATACCAAGGTAACCAAACTAAAATGGTTACCTTTGTATGAAAGTTTGGCTACCAACTGCATCACATTCAAAATAAATTTGTAACCTAATAAAACTGAATTGATTTCCTTTGTCTGAAGATTTGACAACCAACTGCATGAAAGTTTGACTATCAACTGCATCACATTCAAAATAAATTAGCAACCTAATAAAACTGAATAGGTTACCTCGGTATGGAAGTTTGGCTACCAATTGCACTATGAAAAAAAAAATTCAGGAGTCGGTAATGGAAACCCTCATTTTTTGGTCGGTGAAAAGAATCTGATTGCAAAGCCCATAACAAAATTGCTCAATTTATTCTTCAAAAGTGATGGTTTTTTGAAACTTGGGCTCATTGAAATGAAAGCTTCCTTAAGGTTCCGGCAAATGTAAACAATTTTACATTAAATGGATATCATGGATTCTGATAATGAGGTTATTGGCATGTCTTGGGGAATCGGCTGATTTTGATCTTTGTGGGCTTTGATAAATAGACCTATGGTTTCGTCGGACTCCAAGTAGGGCGATGCAGTGAGAAATCAGCATGGACACTTGAGGTGGTGATGGCGAATGCCAAGGCTTTGACGAAGGTAGTTGGCAATGGAGGCAGCAACTGTTCAATGGTGGCGTCACAAACGTCTCCCTTTTTTTTCTTGTTTCTATTTCGCTTGCAAACTATTGCTCATACTCTTCTTTTTGATAGCATTTTGAAAGTCGAAAACTAGGGAGATGACTTTTCAGTTTAATGGTGGATTTTATTTTGGGGAGATGAATGAGAAAAGTAAGAGAAAGGGAAAAGAAAACTGTACCACGATTAACTGAAAGAGATAAAGAAAAAATGATACTCAAATATATTAATTTTATAATAAAATATGAAAAATGTATTATTTTTATAATTATTTTATGAGTGTATTATTATTGTAATTATTTTTAAAAATATACTAGTAAATTTAATTGTTCCAAAATTACCCGGGCCAAGCTGTAAATGCAGCCCTCCTAATGATAACGTGGACTTTGGTCCAATCAAAATATACAGTTTCTAACTATTGCGACGTCGTTTGTCAATTCCTGATAGTTCATAGCCGCGTCGCCCTGTTCAGTGTTCAACCCCTCTACTGACAAAAAGCCCTTCAAACTTAAAAATTAGACGCAAAAATATATAAGATTACACAGATATTCATGTTTCTTTGTCTCTAGAACAAAATTGTCTTCTACTTGTTTATAGGAAAAATCACAGCCCACCACAGCACCACCTCAGCTTCAAAAGTTACCTGAATCACCAAATACCCATTTCGTCAAACGCCTTTAGTTCGCCGGGAACAGCCGGATTCGGCGGATGGAGGACAGCAGCAGCGACAGTAGTAGTAGGAGAATGCCGATGTCACATGTGGTCTCGGATTGCGTGAGACGATGGTTTCAAGACACCCTGAAGGAGGCAAAAGCAGGGGATCTATATATGCAGGTCTTGGTTGCTCAGATGTATTATACTGGCTATGGTGTCCCAAGAGATGCCCAGAAGGTAAGGCACCTTGAATTAATTTAAAGGTACCTTCTTTTTCTCTCTCCAAGGTTTAATTATATGTTCTAGTATTAGTTTGTTATGTCTATTGGATGATTTAATTGTGATGCTGGGAACTTGTTATTTGCTACTTATCTGCCATTTTTGTAGCTGTTATGAAGTGTGTAACAAATTTTAGACTGCTAATATTCAATAATCTGTCCGTTACAAAGCTTAGCCTTTTATAAGCTGCAACTGATTTTGCTAATAAATCCTCGCCATCCATCTTGTAGCCAATCTCAACCCTCCATTTATTTATATATATAGGCTATATTTGTTACATTACCAACCCCTTAAAATTCACCTTGTCCTCAAGGTGGAAATGCAAGCTGCTTGACAATTTGAACCCATCAAAACTCTTGTTAAGTTCCACTATAACGTAGTCATCAACACACATGCAAGCCTCTAGCCAATAGCTCTTAAGAAACAAATATGGAACACATGCAGACTGCTGCCCATTGTCCTTCCCGAATGCATCAGAAGTACCAACTAGATTGTTATAGACCCCAAGTTTGTCCTTGTGATATGGTTCATATTTTGCTCCAAATGTAGACCCGTAAAAATTCCTTCCCTGTTCTATTATCAAGTAATCATCAGTACATATGCCTCCTAGCAAGGAGCTTTAGAAACCAATATGGAACACCAAAAGAATACGCAATTGAATAGTGTATTTCTACTACCACACAATATACCAAACCAATTGACGTCTCAAGTTGGGAATATGACAAATTTCCAGCGAGCAATATAACTAGGCTGATTGACCACTATTCAGAACAACCCATAACTTCAGCTTGTACCCATAACTACTTGAGTCAATTTATAAGTTATAAAATAAGTCATAGGAACACTTAGAACAGTAAAAAACTACTTAAAAGTTGGTTTGATCAACTTATAAGTAGCTGTCAAGCAGGTTAAATATTAATATTTAGCTCGAGTCCTCTTATTACTTCATTTCTTTTTTCTATTATTTTGTTGTAATTTTTTATTTATTTAATTTTATTTTTTTGGTACTAAGTCCTTACTTCCTTTTACTTTCAAAATGTTGTTTTTTGTTATACTGATTTTTTATTTTTGGAATCAGGGGAAATTATGGATGACAAGAGCTTCTAGAGTTCGATCTTCCGTTTGGAAAGTTAGCAATAAACGCCCAGGTAATCCTGATATCTGCCTGCGAATCTGTGAAATTTCATTCTCTTGTGTGTGGTTATTATTTTTCTTTTGTTAATATTTTCAGCTACATTGGTTAAACTTTGTCAGGTTACAATGCAAGTGATTCTGATTCAGATGATTTGATAGGTGATTCTTGATCAGTGTGCGCGGCGCAACACATGATTTTGTTCGATTCAGTATACTAGTAAGTTAGACCTTTAGGCCTTGTTTGTTTACAAAAAATATACTTAGGATTGAACTATTTGTCTTAATTTAACATTACTTTGGAATATTTAATCATTTGAAGATGGTCTATTAGTCCCTTAATGTGGGACTATTAGTTCCAGAAAGTCATTTGATAGCTTAAAATGGGGTGACTATTAATCCTACATTCATCATGGAATTATATAGTTCATAGGACTATTTAAATGATTATTAATCCCCCATTATGGGATAAAATAGTCTTAAGTAGTGTTAATTAAGACAAATATACTTTTTGCAAACAAACATACCCTTAGTCCTTTACTCTTTACCTTTTTTCTTCTTATCTTAGTTGTGCACCAACTCCGAGCTTGTGGTTCCTATTCTTTGTGGTTCTTGTTATTTTGGTTTTTCTATTGATATATACTCATATTCCTCATCGGACACTTTTTTTTAAAGAAGTTAAATGCATTAGTTTGGGTGTTGATTTTGCTAAAACAATGACAAAAAATTTCTAACAACTTACAACACATTCCCATCGTTGTAAAAAGCACCAGGGGACCTAGGCAGCGGAGGGGTGCTTAGGCGTTTTCATAGCCGGTCTTTTTTCCCCTAATCCTATTGTAAAGATTCTAACTTTCACATTAAAAATTAACACATCCAAAAAAATACAATCTTATAAGGCACAACAATTTACTTCAAGCATTATAGAGCTTCAAACCCATAACTTATTGGGTCAGAATAATTTGGCTTATATAGCCCAAGCATTAGTGAACATGACGAAGGGTACTCGGTTCGCCTTTTTGGGTCAGCAGAGGAAAGGCAAACAGAATGACATAACTTATTGTTGATATAGAACTATATAAAGATTTATATATAGCTAGATTCAGCTGATTCTCTTACTTTATGGTAATAGTCAGTTTGACTTTGTCTTAGGTTTTTCTATTATCCAATTTCTGGAAGGTTCAATTTGGAATTAGGATTTGAGGAACGGAGAAGAAAGTATTTTTCTTGTTTGGTTACATTGGATGGAGAGTATGGGAGTGTGATGGAAAAATGAAATGGAAGAATAAGAGATATATATGACTTGTAAATAGTGATTAGTGAGTATATATAAGGGAATAACTATGGGCAAGGTTATCGAAAGTACCATGCGTGCAAGGTTAAAGGCACATATTTATGTTTTCATTGTTGTGTCGCATATTTATATAGTCAACTGGGAGCATGATATATTTATTTTTTAAAAATAAAATAAAGATGTAATGTTTGATAATTTAATCTCATATCACTTTTAATGATGTGCAGGGTCCTTTGCTCTATTCCAATCACAGTCAAATCGATTGTTCCAGTGACGATAGTTAAACTTTGTGTTAAAATTTATATTTATTTATTTTTTTCATTTGCAGAATTTATTTCAATTGCAATTCATGGGAGGAGAATATTGGTGCCACTGAATTCCTGTAAATGGTTATCAATTATTTTCCCTACCAAAAGGTTACTGAAATCATTGAACTCAACTTTGATCATTGTTGTTGTTGTTGATGATGATGATGATGTTATTTGTGGGAAGTGGTTAGTATGAAATTTATTTTTGGGTAAGTTGGTCAATACACGCAGGTGAGGTTGTATGTGTGTCAGTACTCTATTGGTCAATTGACCAATTTACTAAAAAATAAATTTTTCTTATTTGTGGAATGTTAGAGTTTCACATTTTCGAAGTGGGAAGATTAAACAACTTCTTCAATTATTTGTGCGCAATTATTATCAAAATTCCGCCTTAATTTATGCATAGGCATTAGGCGGTTCTCGATTTGGCTGGGTGCTTAGGCTTTTGTATAGGTAGAATAATTTAAAATAAATTTGTTACATTTTAAAAGAATGGATTTTGGGTAATGTTTTACCTGAAAATATTTTAATCAACTACAAGTCAAGTAAGTTGCTGCTAATTCATTTCTTACGTTTAACTAGGGAGGGCTGGGCGTGACTTGACTCGACTCAACTAGGCATAACACGTTAGTATATTCTAATTAAAGTTAAGTTGCAAAGGGGGCATAACTTATACAACCAAGGGTACGGCCTTCCTGCTGCTGCTTAAATGACTCACGCCCCACAGCAAACTTTGACTTTCTAGTTTCTATCCCTCTCTCTCTCTCTCCACTTTTACTTTCAGTCTCTCTCTCTCTCTCTCTATATATATATATATAAAATATCACTCTTAAATAATATATCTTTATTAAAATTATATTATTTTAAAAAAATAAATAAGATTGCGAGTGATATTTTTTATAAATAAAAAATAATAAGTGAAATCACTCTTTTTTAATATTATTTTATTTTTTTAAATTTTTTTTAAAACGACATAATTTTTAAAATATATATATTATTTAAGAAAAATATATTATTTAAGTGATATAGTTGATATGTATGTATGTATAATGTGGAATATAAATGTATTATATCAAGTCCGTTCTTATCTTAGTAAGGTTATGTACTCTGCAAGGCCCCGCATAAGTACGGCCATACCTCACCCACCCAACTACCCCATATGCCATAAATAAATAAAGAATAAAACACAAACACACTAATCTTGCTTTTCATTTTTATTTTTATTTTTATTTTAATTAGATATCAACCCAACCCAGACAACTCAACCCAACTTATCAGTTATCATCACCAAGTATATTTTCCTCGATAATAATAATAATAATAGTGCAAAATGTTCGTACTGTCCGCACTTGGGATATGTCCTTCCTCGCATAATTTCTCCACCAAAAGAACCGACTCTACGTTATGACCGATGTCTCTGACATTGACATTTTCATTTTTCTCAAACTACCCCCGCCTATTCCCTCTATTTACCCTCATCCTTTTCTGTACTTCCGCGTACGACACTCTCCTTCCTTCTCTCTATATATCCAAATACCTAAATGCCCTCCCCTCCACTCTTTCTTTGGGATATAGATAGAAGAGCCTGAGGAGAGGGTAATGATGTCCTTTAAGAAGAGGCATGCATTATCCGACCAAACTTTCTGGAAAAGCCAAAAAGGATAATGTTGTAATTTAAATATTCTTCTTCTTCCCCACTCATTTCTCAGCAGCTAAAACTAGGCCAGTATTTTCTGTTAACCGTTACTTCCATATCATCATCTGTCTGAGAGGCGAGAGCAGATCTCATATACTCCATTTTTTATCTCTTCAAAATACCCACCTCCATTCTCTCTGTAAGTTGGAATCTTAAACATATACACTCAAGTTTTTACACCATTATCACTCCCCTCCCCATACCTTTTCAGCTCTAATATTTCTCAAAATCTTAAACCTCTTGGCCTCCTTAAAGCTCGGATCTTTTAAGCAATGAAGAGTCAAAAATCAGCCCCCGAATCCAATATAAACCTCTTCGATCATCTTTCTGAAGAAATCATTTTTACAATCCTTGATTCTCTGACTGACAACCCATTTGACACAAAATCCTTCTCCCTTGTATGCAAATCTTTTTACAACATTGAATCTCTGCATCGTAAAACCCTAAAACCTCTTCGTTCTCAGCATTTACCCAAGATCCTGAATCGGTACCCTTGCATTACCGATCTTGATTTATCTCTCTGCCCTCGAATAACTGATGGTTCCCTTACAATTTTGTCGGGTATTTGCAAGGAAATGTTGAGGTCAATTAATCTTTCGGGGTCAAAGTACTTTACGCATGTGGGGTTGTCGAATTTGGTGATGTATTGTAGGAATTTGGTTGAGATTGATTTGTCTAATGCAGAGGAATTGAGGGATTCAGCTGTGGCAACTTTAGCCGAGGCCAAGAATTTGGAGAGGTTGTGTTTGGCTAGGTGTAAATCCATTACTGATATAGGGATTGGGTGTATTGCTGTTGGGTGTAGGAAACTGAGGTTGATTAGTTTAAGATGGTGTTTGGGTGTTGGGGATTTAGGGGTGGGTTTAATTGCTGTTAAATGTAAGGAGATTTGTAGCTTAGACCTCTCTTACTTGCCGGTAATTAAATACTATCTCTGTTCTTTAGCTACTCGTGTTGGTTATTACAAATAATTATTCTTATGCTTTAGCTCAAAGATTTTTATTATCTTTATTTTCGAATCCATCATGTTTTAATTGTTTGATCTGTAGTCGCTTTTTGGTTCTTGCTTTGAGCTTGATTCAATATATGGTTCAAGTTTAATTGATGTTTTATGCTGTGTATATTGAGAAGCAATAGTCATGATTTAGCTATGTGAGTTAGTATTGAAGGATTGTGTTTTTACTTTTGGGTACCTATTGATTGATACTTCTTTTTGTTTGGTTTTTATCTTCTTCTTCTACTGGTTTTTCAAGATGGTTGTTATATGTACATGATGCGTCTAGATGTTGTGCCACTAGGAGATAATTCTCCTCTTAGTAGCATGTGTTTGTTAAGAAAGAGCAGTGCAAATCCCAGATATCCGTCAAAATACTGAGTTTAATGACAAAATTTAAGTAAACAAGTGGTATATAAATTCACGTGGTAAATTTCTTAGTCTTATGTGATCTTGATAGATTTACTTAGCTAAACGAAGTTCATGGAAGCAAGTTGCATCTTTACATTAACCAACTACTTTGTCCTTCTCTTACTCTCTTCTGTTATATATCTTTTGGAGATTCTTGTAGTCATTGTTTCTCTTTGTTTTCTTCCTGGGCAGATCACAGAGAAATGCTTACCACAAATCTTAAAACTACAAAATCTGGAGCATTTGGTTCTAGAAGGATGCATTGGTATTGATGATGATAGCCTTGCAGCCCTTAAACATGGGTTCAAGACGTTACAGGTAACCATATTTGTAGAAGTAAATGGATTTATGAAATATGAAGTCTTTTTATCATGCTCTCTTTTTTATTTGCATATTAGAGGTGCGATATTAGAAATAATATGAAGTAAATGGATTTATGAAATATAAAGTTTGTTGTACCGTTGTACATGTAAAAATTGTAACAGAATTTATATTATCTTACTGGTCACGCGTTTCTTTATTTCCTAAGAGATAGATCAGGGAACCATCCTAGCAAATGTCAAACTTATTAATTTGTTCAATCTGCTTCATCTACTGTTTGATGGATTGCTAATGAACCTATCTTTTCTAAATAGACCCTCAATATGTCGAGTTGTGAGAATGTAAGTCATGTGGGCTTGTCTTCTCTCACTGATGAAGCTGGATCTCTACGACAACTTACCTTAGCATATGGCTCTCCTGTAAGTCTCTCAACTCTTATGCCTTCTAGTAGTGAATGATTTTCTTTTTGCTTATAGATTTCAGTTTATGGTGGTTCAGGTGACTCTTGCTCTTGCGAAGAGTTTGCAAAACCTTTCCATGTTGCAATCAATCAAATTAGATGGTTGCCAGGTTACATGTTCTGGATTGAAAGCCATTGGAAATTGGTGTATTTCATTGAGGGAGCTAAGTTTAAGTAAATGCATGGGAGTGACTGATGAAGGTCTATCGTCCCTTGTGACAACACACAAAGACTTGAGGAAACTAGACATCACATGCTGCCGCAAAATAACTCACATTTCAATTTCCCAAATCACAAATTCCTGTACCTCCCTTACCTCTTTCAGGATGGAATCATGCACTCTAGTTCCAAGGGAATCGTTTGTTTTGATTGGACAGCGTTGCCATTTCCTAGAGGATCTTGACCTTACAGATAATGAAGTTGATGATGAAGGTTGACCCTTTATCCTATTGCAGTTAATTAAGAATTAAAACATGCGTCAGTTTTCTCACTTTACATGTCTTTGCAGGGCTGAAATCCATCTCAAGGTGTTCAAAACTCTCGACCTTAAAGCTAGGAATTTGTCTAAACATAACTGACAAGGGGCTTACCCATATTGGTATGTCCTGTTTGAAACTTACAGAGCTTGATTTATACAGGTTAGTGCAATATGAAATCTGACTTCCTTTCTTTATTATCATCTGTGACTTATTTGAGATTAAGTGATCTTCATTTGAACTTAAAAAGACTAAATCTTTACCTAAGTTATGAGCATTGGGATTTATTCAGTTAATGAAATTGCCATTACAAAGAACTGGGTTGCACCTGGAAAGAAAACGGAAAAGATTTCTATTATAATTTGATAGCAATGGAATTCCAAATGCAACTACCAGTACACTGGAACATAGCCACTGAAGTGACATGATTTTATTTTATTTTTTGATTGCTTCACATGCATTTCTTAGCCACATTATTTTCTTCACCTAATTAGCTGTATGTGTTTCTGTTGTTCAGGTGTGCTGGAATAACGGATATGGGTATCTTAGCAATTTCTGATGGTTGTACTGGCCTTCAAATGATAAATATAGCCTATTGTAATGATATTACTGACCTCTCCTTGATATCATTGTCAAGATGTTCAAAGATAAACACCTTTGAAAGTCGAGGATGTTCTCTTATCACATCTTTAGGTCTAGCAGCTATAGCTGTTGGATGCAAGCAACTCACCAAGCTAGATATTAAAAAGTGCTACCACATTAATGACGCAGGAATGGTTCCACTCGCGCACTTCTCACAGAACCTTCGGCAGGTACATTCTTTCTCCTTTTTGGCTTAGTTACATAACATAACTGGTTGAAAGGTAACCTCATATCATCTAATGATAGTTGTTTTTGTTATTACTTGTGCAGATAAATTTGTCATATAGCTCTGTCACGGATGTTGGGCTCTTGTCACTTGCCAGCATCAGCTGTCTACAGAGCTTGACTATTTTACATTTGAAGGGTTTGACTACAAGTGGAATAACAGCTACACTCTTGGCATGTGAAGGGCTAACAAAAGTGAAGCTCCACGCATCTATTAAATCATTGTTCCCGCAACCTCTCTTGAAACATTTAGAAGCTCGTGGCTGTTCTTTCCTGTGGAGAGACAAAGAATTTCAGGTATATGTTTCTTTCAGGAGGTCCACCGTGTTTACTTTGTTTTAAATCTTTAGTCTAATATATCGCATGCTCTGTTACTTGTTGAATATGACTTCTTGTTTTCTTTGTACATAAGATATATCAACTCCAAAGTGAGAATTCTAAAGAATTGCTTGGTTGCATTTCATATTACTCGTGAAAAAATAAAATTGACAGACATGTAAATGAACTACCAAAGAGCAAATCTTGGAGAAAAAAATAGCATTAACTATTTCTATATTGTTGACAGGCTGAATTGGACCCGAAGTGTTGGAAAATACAAGTGGAGGATATAGAATAGAGGTTTTGAAGGTTTGTTTGGTTAGGTTGGGAAGATCAATCTGGCCAACTCTCAGCGTAAACCACTTTAAAGATAAAGGAGGTAGATTTATGAATCTTTTTTAAGCTAAGCCGTGATCTCTATGCATGCATGCCGGAAATGGGAGAGGTTCAAAGTTAGGCCCTGCTCTGGGAAGTTGGTACATGGTGGGTGCTGTTTTTATAATTTGATGTAAAAGCAAAAATTTCAGGCATGTTTACTCCATAGATGATGAGATGAAATAAATTTGAATGACTGATATGAAAAATCATAGCATGAAATGCTAATTTTCTTTTGTTTTTTTGTACTGTTTGGTTTAATTGGTCACTCAGGTTTTGATAAGGTTCTTACTTATCAAAACTTTCATGCATGTTTACTCAATAGATGATGTGTAAAAAGTGTTTTACACAAAACACACACACACATATATATATATTCCAAAAAAATGACTTCTTCTGTAACCCGGAGAAGTTACCATCCAATTTGTGGAAGCATTCGACTCAAGCATGCATATGTTGAATGGCCAACATAAAAATATTACTAATTATAAAATTATTGTTTTAAAAAATTAAAATAAATTTATTTCCCTCACCTGGAAAAAAGGAAGATTATAATCTATAAAATTATTGTTTTAAAAAATTAAAATAAAATTATATAATATATTTCCCTCACCTAGAAAAAGGAAGATTATAATCTATAAAAAAATAGAGTGGTTAGCATGAAGTAAAGTTTATTCATGCTTAATACAGTGTTAAAACGTAGTTGAAGAGATCATCCTTCCGCCTGTGTGTCAACACTATATTGGACATGAAGTAAACTTATCAAGTTCACTTCCTGCTAACCGAATTCATGAAAAGATAAAATCATTAAGCATGTAAAATCTAATTACAAATAGACCATATACTTGAATTAACTTTGGAGTTAAATAAGTAGTACCTGCATTTGCAAGATTAGTCAAAAAATCAAAAATATTTTTACATAATTTTCTTTACATGAAAGTGAAATTTATTCAAAATTCATGTAAGAAGAATTATTTAAAACTATAAATTTTAATTTTTTACGTAAAAAATTGAAAATATCAAGCATAGTGTCCTCAATTTTCTTGTACAATAATGTATCCGATGAGTTGTGACCCATTTATTACGGGGCCAAGATTTGTCACGTACTCCACTCCATTTGAGAAGGAAAAATGGTAGTATCAGTTGACACGTGGCATACGTTAATGGGATGGCTAGTTATGATTTGTTGATCAGTCCTTCTCCTCCGTTGTGATTCATTCAGCCGCCAAGTGAGAGCCGGTCAAACCCACAGCCTTTGACCCCCAAAATAAATTCCACGGTCAAATTTCCCTCCATTTCTCAGAAAGAAACTAGCTTTCGCTTCAAGAACTTCATCATTTTCTTACTTATATTATACAACAATCCCATCTTTAAATCAAGCCAACCTTCAACTTCTTCTCCAACTCTCTCTCTCTCTCTCTCTCACTCTCTCTCTCTCTCTATATATATATATGTATTTCTCTCACACATACTTAAAGACACACACACAGAGAGACAGTCAGAGTGGTGTTGGTGTGTGTTAATTATTCTCATCATCCACTAATATAATTTGATCATGACATCTTCATTTGGTGAACTTCTTGGTCGACCCAATATTAATGAAGATTTTGGTAGCAACTGGGGATTCGAAATCTCCAAGCCCACCAAGTCCTCATTTCAAACTCCCTTTTCACCTCCCCCTGTTTCTCCTTCATCTTATCTTGCTTTCTTGGATTCACCCATCCAAGTTTCCTCTTCTAATGTGAGCTTCATTTTAATTATAACTACATCTTCAATTTATTTGTTTTTTTAGTTTTTATGGTTAATTAATTAGTGCTCTTATTTCCTTCTGTTCCTGTAGATTCTGGCATCTGCAACTAATGGGAACTTAACCTCTTTCAAGGAGGAGAATAGAAACTATTCTGATTTCTCTTTCCCAACTCAAACAAGGCCTGCTACGTCGTCGTCGTCATCATCATCATCACCACCATTCATTTCTGCAAACAGGAATCCATTGGTATACAATTTTTACCTTGTCCTCTACCAATTTCCTCTCTTTGCTTTAATAATAATAATATCTCTTTATTGAAAAAAATTGCATCAGCTAGCAACTTTGTTTAGTTCTCTTTCCTGTTTTAAGTTTTACTATTAGTTGCCTACTTGAATTGTGCAAACTTTTTCCTTGATGTGGATTAGATATAGCTCAATAGGTTTAAGAATCAATAGTTCGATATTGTCATGTATTTGCCTTTTTCTTTTATTTTTTGCTGTATTTAGAATCATTATTTCTTCATAAATTTTATCACTCAATTGTAGATTCATGCTAAAATTTTGGTTGGTTTTTTGGATTCATATAATTTATGGTTCAAGTTTTCATCATTGGATGTATATGTAGTCTATAGGTTGCGGTTTCTTATCTTTCCACCGTTTGGGTTTGGGGAAGAACATATGTAGGCTAACTAGGATAGCATGTCATTGAAGATTAAGTTGGGAGGGTGTTTGGTTTAGTTTTCAATGCCAGTAGCTGAGCATGTAAAATCTAATTACAAATAGACCATATACTTAAATTAAACTAAATTGTTTTGATCGATTGTGTTCAATTCTATTTCTCCTCATCCTGTTCAGATAATTTCCACTTGAACAGGGAGAATCATTGAAAAGACAACAAGGTGAATGGAATTTCAACAAACCAGCCAAGGAAACTGAATTCTCATTGGACAAAACCATGGTTAAGTCAGATTTAGGAACAATTCAAAGATTTTCACCAGAAATGGCCACAACCCAAACAAACATGCAGAGTAATGCTGCTCTACAATCCAATCAAATTCATTACACTCAATCGTCTCCGTCTAATAGAGAGCAAAGAAGATTAGATGATGGGTATAATTGGAGGAAATATGGACAAAAGCAAGTAAAAGGAAGTGAGAATCCTCGGAGTTATTACAAGTGCACGTTTCCAAACTGTCCTACAAAGAAAAAGGTTGAAAGAACTTTGAACGGCCACATTACTGAGATTGTATACAAAGGCAATCACAACCATGTCAAGCCCCAATCTACTAGACGATCGTCTTCACAATCTTACCAGAATTCCACAGGCAAGAATTCAGAAATTTTAGTCCAACAAGGCTCATTACTTGAAAATGCTCGTTTAGATTCTGTGACAACCACCCCAGAAAACTCTTCAATTTCTTTTGGTGAGGATGACCTCGATCAAGGATCAATGAGTAAATCAGGAGATGACGATGAAAATGAACCTGAGGCCAAGAGATGGTATGCTTAGTTTTTACCTTCTTTAGAGATCTTTCTTTTGAATTATCCTTCAAATCGGAAAGTGTTTAATTTTTATGTCTCTTGTTCAATTTTCAGGAAGGGTGAGTACGATAACGAGGCAATGTCAGCTCTTGGGAGTCGAACTGTGAGAGAACCAAGAATTGTTGTTCAAACTATCAGTGATATTGATATTCTTGATGATGGGTATAGGTGGAGGAAATATGGACAGAAAGTAGTTAAAGGCAACCCAAATCCTAGGTAAGCCCTCATTTCTTTTCTACTCCTATGCTTTACTAACTATGTTTACTGTTTCTATGGTCATTGCCTTTGTAACTTTTAACAAGAATTTTCCTTAAAACTTTTATTAATCTATGCAATTTTATATTACCTGCAGGAGCTACTACAAATGTACGTATGTGGGCTGTCCGGTGAGGAAGCATGTTGAGCGAGCATCTCATGATTTGAGGGCAGTGATCACCACTTATGAAGGGAAACACAACCATGATGTTCCTCCACCCCGCGGCAGTGGCAGTTACCCTCCACCAAATAGGCCTTCATCTGATAACAGCAATGGCATTGCTCCAACGGTTGTAAGGCCAATGCCAACAACAAATTACCTGAATCCTCTTCAGAATACAAGGGCACCAACTACAAATGGTCAAGCACCATTTACCCTAGAGATGCTGCAAGGTTCGGGAAGCTATGGGTTGCCAGGGTTCGGAAACTCAACCAATTCTTACATGAATCAAACACAACATGCAAATGGATCGTCATTCTCTGCAGCCAAGGAAGAACCTGATGATGACTCCTTTTTTAACTCTTTCTTAGGCTGAAACTCCTTGAGAGCAACTCAAGAAACAATAATCTTTGCATGTCTTATATGTCATGTAGACACTTCATTTAGTCGGTTCTGTGAATGTTAGCCCTCAGTGATAGAGTTAATCCCATTTGTTCATTTTTTAAGTCGTTAGTGCTGGAGTTTGTAATTTGTAGCAACTGATAAAAGTAGAAGATTTATGTAACTCCATGTTTGTCATTCCTCGATTAAAACTTTCAGTAGACTGGCCTCTGCTTATTGTATTTCTGTCAAACTCTACTCTCATAATTGTTAATAAAAATAACTTCATTTTGCAAGTAATTACTTGTTCAAAACCTAAACAAGACGAAGTCTAGAGCTGAGGGTTTCCATATTCATTAAAAATAGAGAGAAATTAAACAGACGAGCGGGGGAGAAAAAGAGAGAGCATCCATATCATTCTTTCAAACATTCTTGACAATATGATAAAAATGGTGCATGTTCTGTAAAAACAATCCACTATAAATTTATGAACAGGTTAAACATGTTACATAGTACATAATAGAAGACACAGTAACAGGTAGTATGAAAGAAATTGGGAAATAAATGCAAGGCTATATATGGAGTGGTAATTTTTTAGAAATAAGATTGGTTTGAAAGTTTATAACCAGAAATAAGGGCAGACAATGCGAGTGCCATGAATGCCAAGAATTCCATGCTTATGGCTGCTGCGGAGGAGTCTGTAAATACGTTATCTGCTCCTTCCCTCATCCTGTTTGTCAATGGAACTGCCGACGATGCTGCTGATATCAACAAGTATGCACACATCTGCATTTCACAATTTCTCATACTCAGTTACCACTAATCTATATATCAAGTTGGTCGTGCATATTAATGTTGGTTCTTTTACAAAACACAAGACATAGTCAGAGTAGATGTACCCTAACTATGTTTGTACCCACAGCTGTGCATAAAATAGTATGAGGTTTCAACTCTTTCCTTGCAAGCTTGAATATATTTCCCAAACCCATAAACAAGCAAAGCCATTTCCCGGCCCACAGAACGAAATTCAGGGTCCCATAAGATTTAAATTAGAAAGAGTCCATTAATGAGGAAATAATAGTATCGATTGTTATTAGAGTAGAAACAGTAGTATTATAGTTAAATTAATACAAATATAATTGTTGATTAATATGTGTCTGTCTATTCATAACCAAAAAAAATTGACATGTTTTTGTAGCAATATGAATATTTCGGGGAGTTGTTAACATGAAGTTAACTTTGGTCAATTTACTAATACAGTGTCCACACGCAGGCTGAGAGGTATCTCTCTGCGTGTAAGCATTATATTGGTCAATTGACTAACTTACTATGAAATTAACATCTTGGTAACTGGATCCATCTTATTGTAGGTATGAGGAAAAAACAACAACCTGGTCACCAATAAAGTCGAGAAACTCCAAAAGCTGGCGAGAAATCACTTGTTTTCCGGTAGACAACTCATGAACTTGTCTCAAAGCTTGTCCTCCTGTATAAAGTGTTGATAGAATGGCTATTCCCAGCACATACCTGTAATTTAATAAAATCCATATTACAAAAATTAAATACAATATTTACTTTACTTTTATATTTATAAAAGGAATATATAGATTAATTGATGCCTAATTATTCTAACCTATATTCTTCATATTTGTCAAAGTTCATCCAATCACCATGCTTGTTACTGGCCATGATAATTAATGTAAACAACGAAAACAGCAAACCAAATCCACGCAATGCCAGTGATCCTCTTTTTAATCCATCTTCTCTCCTCCATCGCCTCATTATTTCCGACACCCCGAATCCCGTTTCACCAGCAGTTTGGCTCTCGATGTCACCTGCCGCTGCCGGAGGGGCTGGCGCAGCTTCCACAGGCGGCGACGCCGTGGCATTTTTAGGAGATGAGTCTTCAAGATTCGACATTAATTTACGGTACTTACGTAGGTACCAATTGAGATATATAATAATTATCTAGGTTGTATTTTAAGCTAAATAAAGAATTTGACAATGACAATATGCAGAAAGAAGGAAATTGTTTTTGGCATTATTATCTTAATTGTTTGCCAAATAAATTATGTTCCTATTTTTGGTTGGGGAGCTGGCAATGGCATGGCATGCCATGCAATGAAATTTGTGTAAAAAAAATCTGCAGGATTGGCTGATTTGGTGGGGAGTTGTGCAGGAGATAAAAACTGCTACAAAGTATAAACTGATTGTAACCAACTTCGGTTGATGCGGTCGTAGGCTAGTTAGTAGTTACCACCGGAAGTTTGGCGTCTGTTCGATATCAATGGAGTCGAGGTCTGAGTCAACTCAGTAGCTAGTTAGTAGTTATTACTGATGTGATCCCTCCTTTTCCTTTATATAAAACTAGAGATTCATTTTATGGGTCTGAATTTGTGAAGAGAATAACAGAAGTGCCTTACAAAAGTAAATAACCCTTGTCCGTACGTGAGTGTAAATCTATCAGACCCAACAGCACTTGCTAACAAAAACAATAGTCTTAAAGGTACTTAAACCTCTCCTCCATTATTCTCTCTACTCTTTCTGAAACCTCTTTCCTCCATTTTTTTACTCTTTCAACTGACGATGCCAAAGAACGACAAGGAGCAGAGCCAGCCCTCATAAGAAAGAGTGAGCAAATTATCGAACTACCATGATTTCTCGTTTGATTAATCCTCATCATTTCCCTCTATATTTTCAGTTCTTTTACACTCTCCACTCCCTCATTTCTTCTCTTACCGGAGCTAACCATACCTCCGCCCGCTTCTGCTCCCGATAATTCTTTATGTACTCACCCAGATTTATAGCCTCTTCCTTCCTAGATTTAGACTCTTTTATTTGTTAAAGAAATAATTTTTATTAGAATGGTGGAGACTAGTGGTCCCGCCGGAGGCAAACCCAGCTTCCTCCGGAACATACTACTGCGACTTTTTCTTTTTTGTCTTCTCTTCATCGCCTTTCGATTTGCTTACTTTGTTACTATCAGAGGCGAATCCTGTGACCTGGGCGATTTCTGTTTCTTCTCCTTGCCTGATTACTACAATCTCAATCTCCTCACAGGAGCCGCCCAGCTCGGCACCTCCTCCTCCGTCATCGTTAACCACGCCACCACCGTCAAATCATCTCCCTCTAAACCCCGCCACTCCGATCTCGCCGTCAAATTTTATTCATCCGTTTTTCAAGATCTGATCGTCGACGGCTATCTCTCCCCCAATTCCAAGTCCCTCTGCCTGGATACGCCGGCTGGTGATGACGTGCTCGCACTCAAAGAGACTCGGGTTTGGAACTCGATTGGGATTTCTAAGAAAGCCGCCAAGCCCTTGGTAATTTCAGGTCAAGCAATTAAGCAGCCGTTTGATGACAACACATTTGATTTCATCTTCGCCGGCTCTGGCTCGCTCGATAACTCAGTTAAGCCGGCAGTTTTCGCCGCCGAGGTCACAAGGACGCTTAAGCCCGAAGGGTTTTTCGTGGTCCACACAACTTCCACAGATACGTATAGTTTCAATTCGTTTATTGATTTGTTCCATTGCTTTGCATTCGTACGGTCTCGAGAAATCGAGGGTTTAGATTCGCTACAATCTGTTCGTGAAATTGTCATGAAGAAAGAGAGTAATTTTTTTAACCAAGGGTTGATCAAAGAACCCGTAGGGGAACCCATAAATAATATGTGCTCCCTTACGGGGTATAAACAAGAATTGGTTCGAAAAGCTGAACCTTTGATTTTAGTGGAACCCTTAAAACCCTGGATTACATTGAAGAGGAATATCAAGAACATTAAGTATCTTTCATCAGTGGCTGATATCAATTTTAAGCAGAAGTATGTTTATGTAGATGTCGGAGCCCGTAGTTATGGATCAAGTATTGCTAGTTGGTTCAAGAAGCAATACCCTAAACAAAATAAAACCTTTGAAATTTATGCAATTGAGGCTGATAAGACTTTTCATGAAGAGTATCGATCCAAGAAAGGGGTTACCTTATTGCCTTATGCGGCATGGGTGAGAAATGAGAGTTTGTTCTTTGAAATTAATCAGGACCCAGGCGGTCATAAGTATGTAGTGAAAGGTAGAGGAATGGGTCGGATTCAACCGGTTCAATCCTCAGCAGATTCTATTGCTAATGTTGACAAGATTCAAGGATTCGACTTTGCAAATTGGTTGAAGAGTACAGTGTCCGAGAAAGATTTTGTTGTGATGAAGATGGATGTGGAAGGGACTGAATTTGATTTGATCCCAAGGTTGTTTGAGACAGGAGCCATTTGTTTGATAGATGAGATCTTTCTTGAATGCCATTATAATAGGTGGCAGAAATGCTGTCCTGGTGAGAGATCGCTCAAGTATGAGAAAACTTATGGCCAATGCTTAGACCTGTTTACCTCTCTCAGACGAAGTGGAATTCTTGTTCATCAATGGTGGTGACTGGTAAAACCTACACATCTTTCTGTAACATCAGCTGTTTTTGTATATTTTTTTTAGCCACAAAATTGAAAATGTTGTAGGTTTATCTCTTTTTATCCTTTACCCTCCTTGTAATACATTTTTTTGTACTTAAAGTTGTTCCTCGAATCAATCACTTAATTTCGTTGCAAGCTACCTTAGTTTCTTCTGCTACATCTTATGTTATTTCTTTCTTCAGAATAAGATTTTGAACTATAATTTATCATGCATATGAGCTTTGCATAAGTAGAGATTATCATTTTTTTAGAGGCTTCTTTTGTTTACTGCTTCAAAAGTTAAAAAATCTTCTCTTACTAGAAATGAAATGAAAAGCAAAACCGGCTATTAGCTTCTTTCGGTATCTTCTGCCACCACCAGAGGAAGTGTGAATCAGAGTTCAAGCCTTACTATATATGCTTTAGTTGGGTAGATAGCCGTGAAATGCTTTAGTATGTTCATCCTTGTCTTGGACTTTAGTTATCAGTATGCCTATTCATCGTCAAAGGTGCGATTGCCTAGTACTACTCATTGCAGTAAAATTGTACTAGTAGTTTTTCGGATTATTTCCTTTGTACCCTTTATATGTATGTTGGTTTCACGAGGTGAGTCCCTCCCATCACTTATTTTAGAACGTGTTGCTTTCGAGTCTCTTGGTTGTCTTTTTCTTGTTTTTTCGCCTGAAATTGTATTACTCTTGCTACTGATATCTAAATCCAGGTAGAAGGCCTTTTCGTTAGAATCTATACATGGGGATGGATCTCTTTACAAGCTCTAACTGCGGAGGTTAAACTTCTAAACTAATTTAGTACTTTTAAGTTTGTAAGGCAGGGTTCAAGCTTCGTTGCAATATGAGGTAGAAATCATATTTTCAGAAGAGAGTTGAAAGTGCCATAAAGAATAATTATTTTATGACATGTTTGTTAGCGGCACATCAAGAACTTGATGGAAATTAGATTTGCCAAAGATTATTGTGCTAATTCAGGTGTAGTCATTGTAAATAGTCTTTGGCTTCAATGCCTTTAACTAAGTAAATAGTGCGACTCAGTTGTATATATATAATTCACGGCATGGCTACAAGTGTCCTGTTGATTTGATAGCCTCACTTCAGCATCCTCCGGCGTCGTCTCTCTGTGCTTAAACCAGCTCTTTTTATGTCCATTGACATTTCACTGACTTGAAAAAAAAATTACGAAAAGATGTACGCAACTGATCTGGAACGGGAATAAATATCCAATTGCACTCTTGAGATTGGTACCATCATATTGAATCTCGTACAGAGAAGAATTAATTTAGCTACAACTGTAAAATTTCTCATCAGGAGGAGTAATGGAATATATGATTTAGAAATTTTTTACGTTAATGCCTAATTTTGTACGAATGACGAATGCTAAAATACGGACACAATTATGGAGAGTACAAATTATTTATTTGTGTCATATGTTCTTCCTTGCTTTGTTGCTGTATTTATAGAAGTAATGTCCACCCGATTCCGAGTACGAGTCCTTTTCAGAATCACCTTATAACTACAATTAATGATTGATTGCTTCCTTCCCAAGTTAGATTTTCGAAACATAATTTTACTTTAATAAGAACTCTACCACTATTTGAACAAGCTGTCCAAATAAACGTATATGGGCCAACATCAAATCCGGTCGGACTACACCTTAGCTAATCCAAATAATTATATCTCAACAGTAAAGTTAGTCAAAACAAAAAAATTATATATCAAAACCTATAAATATATGGAAGGAAGTAAGACAAAGATAGTAATGGCGGACAGATAAGTAGAATATTTGGCTACCCTGTCCGTAGAAAAGGGAGAGAAATAGAAAGAGAAAAAAAAGGGTAATCTTAGACAAAATAGTTCAATCTGAATAGCAGATTCGCCATTTTGGCAAAGAATTTGTCTTCATGGCGAATTTGTCTTCCAAAAAATCTCTTTTAACTCTTCTGTTTTGGTTGTGATGAGCAGTTCCATGATATAAACAACCGATAGGTACAATATTTTTTTAGAATGCATTTCCATTTTTTTGATTTTTGTATGCATTTCATTCTTTATTTATTTTATTTTAATTTAATTTAATTAATTAATGATGCCTCTTCATCTTCTCTGTCGTTTGACTACATAATTTAAATTTAAATTGTTTATCACCTAGAAATCCTTGAGTTACAGTTTTTTTTCCAGAGAGAATCCATATAAGATCCCCTTGGGTCTTAACCAATTTTTGATAGGTTTACTTGAGTCTCTGCAGCTATCAACATTTTGAGGGGTTGCAAATATGGGTGCCTGTTGTTCTTGTCAAATTGTTAGGATTCAGTCTATTCAGAAATTAAGTGGGTTCCCTTACGTTGAGGAGGATGAGGTGGAGAGAGAGATTGAGGGCGACCGCGTTGTAAGCCATGGAGATTATGGGGCACTTGTGAGGGTTCAAGGTTCCTCCAAATTAATGTCCATGTTTTCCAAACAAGGACGAAAAGGGGTTAATCAAGACGCCATGACAGTTTGGGAGGTAAACCTTCGATTACATCCATTTCTAATCTGCTGTTTTATGTTTCTCTTTCAGCTTATCCATCCATCACCAACTTTTCACGTTTATGTTTTGAATTTTTCTTTTATCTCGTTAATGATTCTGGTTCATATCTGTGTATAGATGTTTTATATCTTTGCAAATTTATATATTAGTTGTTATGTGGACAAGGGACAAACTAAAGCGCATCTGACCTCAAGACCATAGACCAAATTCGTAGTTCTATCAACTAGTTTAAACTGTCATGCCTACAATCTGTTTTATTTCATTGTATCAATCAGATGAACTGATTTGACTTCATATGTTAGTACATCAGGCTGATTTTCGTGTTCTTCTCTGGTTGTTGGTTTAGAATTATGTAGATAGATATTATTGTCTTCGAGATTATTAACATTGTTACCAGAATAATATCGCATCTGATTTTTTTTTTTCCAGAACTTTACTGGTGACAAAGATGCAATCTTCTGTGGGGTGTTTGATGGACATGGTCCCTCAGGTCACAAGGTGGCACGTCATGTGCGTGACATGTTACCCTCAAAACTTTCGGCAGCACTGAAACAGTTACCATTTAATACAAGTAACAATGCCGATGATTCAAGTGCTGACAACATTGATGATCATGGTGACAACAATAATCACGGTCCAGTCTATTCTTCAGTCAAGGCAAGTTTAATTCAGTCCTTCAAAGTTACGGACGAGAATCTTGAAGATGAACCTATGATTGAGAGCTACTCTAGTGGCACGACAGCAGTGACGGTACTTAAAAAGGTATTGTTGTTGTTTATAATCAATTTGCAGTGCTAGAGTTCTGATATTAGTTCTCTCTCTCTCGTCTTACTACTTTTGCTTCCTGAAATTTTCAGGGTAAGCACTTGATGATTGCAAACTTGGGGGACTCTCGTGCAATTCTTTGCGTGAGAGGTAACAAAGATCAACTTGTTCCTGTCCAACTCACCGTAGACTTGAAACCACATGTTCCAAGTAGGTGTTCTGTTTCCACTTGTACAATGTGAAAGAAGAAGAAATTTTTCGATTTTCATATATGGATAATAGTATAGTATTCTGCGTTCAGGTGAATGCGAGAGAATTAGGAAGTCTAAAGGCAGAGTTATGGCATTGGAGGAAGAACCAAGTGTGTTTAGAGTTTGGATGCCTGATAAAGATTGTCCCGGACTTGCCATGGCAAGAGCTTTTGGAGATTTTTGCTTAAAAGATTTTGGGATAATTTCGGTTCCTCAAGTTTTTTACAGAAAGCTTACAGAGAAAGATGAATTTGTGGTCCTAGCAACAGATGGGGTAAACACAACAAAACTCATACCATAGCTACACTAATATTATCATGTACACAGCATTATATATGTAGAAACTATCTATATTGAGAGACAAAATATATCGACTTTTGTATCTACTCCCATGGCCGTTCCTGAGAATTTGGTGGCTCAGGGCAAAAAATAAAAACGAGACCCTCTTCGAAACATTGTCTTCACACAAAAAAAAATATGAAAATAAATAAATAAAAAGTATAAGCTATATATGAGAATACATTTATTGAAATATAATTCTTCTAGTATTCCTAAAGTCAAAATCTTCAATTAAATGTTCAAAATCTTATATATATATAAAAAATTGAGGCCCTTCTAATCGGGGGCCAGGGCGGTCGACCCTCCCGCCCTCCGCTCAGGAACGGCTCTGTCCATTCGCAGTGACTTATATGTGACTTGTGAGGTGTTGGTTTTGTCTTCTTCTCATCTTGGAAAAAAAATGTTTCTTTTTGCTCCAGATATGGGATGTGTTATCTAATCAGGAGGTAATTCAGATAGTTGCTACAGCAAGAAAGCGATCAACGGCAGCTAGACAGTTGGTAGATCGAGCCGTTGAAGTATGGAAACACAAATACCCAAGTGCCAGAGTGGATGATTGTGCAGTAATATGTTTATTCTTCAAGCACCAACAGCCACATTTAACCAAATCTGCGTCGGAAGTTGCCCATCTCAGTTTGAATCACTCGGAGCTTGGACCTCAACCTGCCAACTTGGCTACTGAGGATGGTCTCGAAACTTTACTAAATTGTGATGTTTCCACAGACTCAAATGATCATCAAACTGTTCACCAACAAAGCCACGAAGGTCGTATAGATCCTTATGCAGACAATCATCGAGCTGGCCACCTGGTGAATCCGCGTCGTAGACCATCAAGGGACTGCATATCTGTTGAAAACTGATCAAAACTTTTTATATACCATGTTGATTTGCTCAAATATAACTTCATTTTTTTTTTCCAATTACTCCCCAAGTTCGTAAGAAGAGTTTCATATTTTTGACTTTTTTCAAGTCAATAAGCAGAATCTTAAAATTCAACATTGATACGAGTTAATACAATTTTATTTATTATAAATTATCTATCTAGTATTACTAATTAAACAGAGTTGTAAAAATACTTTTTCTTCATGGATCAGAGGGAGTGTTAGCGAGCATATAGCTTAATCAGATGATAAATAAAACTCGAAGCTAAATCTTATTCTAGATTAACAAAAACACAACCAAGGACTGTCGGAGTGCAATGTTTCACCTCCATTGCACCATTAGACAAAGTAACAAATCATCAAACTAAATTGCTTAAACTCTAGCTATTTACCAAAACATCATGAGCTAGAGATATTATATGGCCAGCACATGACACTGATAGCTCATGAATTAAAAGCTTAACAATAGCTGTGCACTTGCTCTACAAGCAAAAGAAAGTACTCCCTAGTCCTCATGATCCCAAATGTCTTCCACGTTCCGAAAAGGCCCATCAGTCTTGTTCACAAACAGATCTTCACCGTCCAATACTCGTTTCTGGGATATGCATATACAACAAGGACTATGTAGAGTAAGTGCATGTTTAGTCTTTTCTAAGTAACATTAAAGAAATTGTACATCTCATCACAAAAACCTTAAAACAGTACCAAGTGAAAGTTTACCTGATCTGGGATACTGCAAAGAGCGTGGAATTCCTGTTCTGGGATTTTCCACTCAAAAACCTTGAAGTTTTCTTTGATCCTATCAAGGTTACTCAATTTGGGTATCACGCTGGTCCCTCTCTGAATTGCCCACCTCACAAGCAGTTTCCCTGGACTCTTATTCAGCTTTGCTGCTATCTTCTCCACCTTTGGATCATGGATAAGATCTCGGCCTTCTTGTGAACCCAATGGTGATTACGCCTAGAAAAATCACCCAACGGGCATCAATTAGTCCTGGTTTTATACTAAATTTAAGGTGAATATCCAGCGACACTTTTTTACCATTGCGATTTAGGCCCCATTTACGTTTATTTTATTATTTTTTATACAAATGCAACATGCCTAAACAACAAAAGATTTGAATATTTTTCAAGAAAACTATCAAAGTTTAAAAGCCTTGCGATTTCATCAGTAATAATTCTCAGAAAGAACTGTGAAAACTTGGTCAAGCAACTTGTTACTTAATGTTTCAAGTTTCAACTACGAACTGACGACGAGAATTTAATAATTATCTCCCTAAATGTCATTGCCTTGATACCATAGCAAAACTAGTATTAACCCATTTCTCATAATTAATGATAGATTTTCCTGCCAGAATTAATTGACTATAGCATATTTTCATTATCTTATGACTTACAGTCACATGGATCCCATTCTTCTTGCATGCCTCCAGCATCTTATCATTCCGCCATCCGGGGTGCATCTCCATCTAAAATCAAAACAGAAAATAGTATACTTAAGTATCACTCTCCAAAGAACCAGCAAGAGAACTAAGTCTTTCTCAGCCATGCCATGACAATGATAATTTAACTAAATAGGCACTGGTTTTACTTTTCACCTGACACACAGAAGGCATAGTTTGCGCAAAACTCAGTAGCTTGTTGAGTTTGCTTAAAGTGAAATTGCAGACACCAATATCTCTTACAAGATTTTCCTTTACAAGTTTCTCCATTTCTCTCCAAACTCCTTCCATATCGAAATTCAATACATCCCTGCCTTTGGAGGCCTGCTGGCTCCCTCTTTCAGACAAAACGGCCAATGTATCTGTCATATAGGCACAATCACTGTCAATTTTCTTATATAGAACTAGAAAATCCACCCTTTAAATATATTTATCAAAATAAAAACAAACCAAGGCATGTATAGGTTACCAAATAGAGATCAAGGAAATCAAGTTTCAGTTCTTGAAGGGTATTCATCAATGCAGGACGGACCCTTTCGGGTGATAACTCAGTGCACCTATATTCACCATCACCACACCAAATAAGCCAGCCTTAACACTCTATGCAAAGCTTTTTTTAATAGTACTGTAAAGCCTTACACAACTAAACAAACTTAAAGTTGAGAATAACTGGTACCATAGCTTAGATGTGACAAAGATATCTCCCCTTTCAATTCCTGCTTGCATGGCCGTCTCGAGAGCATGTCCCACCTAAGATAGCAGAAGCAAGTTGATTCCTCTTTCCCCCTTTGGGAGCATTTTCATCTTCCTTTATTCTTTTTTTTTCTTATAAAATTTCTCAGGGGAGTGTCCATGACTCGATATAATATTCTTAATCACTAATCTAACAAAAAAAAAAAGTTTTTATATATGTTTTTTCCCGGGAGTTGCTTAAAAAATTATACTCCTATAAAGCTTGCTATTTATAAATATTTTTTATTTCTTAAACTGACATGTATATAAAAACTCACATATTTACTTGCTCTGAAAGATAAATGCAAAATAAATGAATGAATGAATAATAATAATAATAATAATAATCATAAACAGCTATGAAATTATCCGGAAAACACCCTTGGGATTTTTGCTCATTTTCACATATTTTTACTAAATAAAGCTCAAATTAGACAAACAGGCGAAAATATTAGTTAGTTGAAACAAGAATGCCAATACATATATACTCCATGTTTCTTAAGATTAAGAAAGCTTGTTGGGAGGAAATTTGGTGAGAAGAAATAAATATAACCTCTTGTTGAACTCCATACTCCCAAGCTGTATCAATGTGCCTATAACCAGTCCATCCACAGCACTAGTTATTCTACTCTAAATTTTGTGTCAAAAATTGTTCATTTTACACTCCCTCAGTGGATTTAAAATATTTTCAAACTTAAAATTGAGACGACCAAACACAAGTGAGATGAAAAATGGTAATATGTCATTATTAGTAGTGGATTGAGTCGTCATGTCACCGCCGATACAATTCAAGAAAATGGTAGATATATACATGTTTGGAAAAGAGAGATTTTCTTAAACTGTGTGTATATAAAATGATAAATAAAATACTATATACCTCAACAATAGCAGTAAAGACGGAATTGGATGCTTGTGAAGCAGATCGCCATGTCCCCAATCCAACGGCCGGAATGGCGTGGCCACTCAAGAGCTTGAACGATTTCAGACTTTCATCCGTCGGAGAAAACGCTGCCCGAGCCATTTCTTAATTCATATTTTCTCTGTCTATATATAATTATAGTACTCCCTCCGTCCGTTCCTTGATATATCGGTGGTTCTAGAGTATCAAGTAAACGATGGTATAATATTAATTATTTATATTGTCTTTTGTATGCAGTGAATTATATTTAATATTTTGAGTAATACTCCCTCCTATTCATATTAAATATCTTTTTAGAGTTAAGCACATTTATTAAAAAATAATATAAAATATTTTTTATATTCTTAATTAATTATTTCTCTCTCCACAATGGTCCATAGAATTGCATTTACTAAGCATATTAAATAGAGGGATAAATTAAAAAAAAATAGTGTAATATTACATAGGGATTTTAAAACGACACTTATATTAAATAAAATGAAACTCTTCAAAACCACACTTAATATGAATAGGAAGGAGTATTAAAACTTAAGTAATTAATGCGTATTTAAATTTTTTTTTTAAAATAAAAATATTTTTTTAAAATAACTTATATTATATATCTAAATAAATACATATGTAAATTAATGTGAATATATAATAATAATAATAATAATAATAGTATATCTGTAGGTATATCTCATGTATTAATTCGGTTATTCCACGGAGGGAGTGAAACGCCGTTTTGTTGACACGTTTGGTCTCCACCAACTCATTCGTAAGGCTATAAAATGAGCAAACAGTTTAGACTCGATTCGTATTCGTTCGACTAAAAATTCGATTCGAGCTCGACTCGAAATATAAATGAGTCAAATATGAGTACATTTTAAAGTTTGATAAATTACTTTAACCTCCTCAAATTATAATTTTCTATTGATATTCAGATCATATTCGTTAGAAAAGTCCAAACTGCTCGGGCTCGATTCGGAATCGTGCTCGACTCGGTAGCTAAATGAGCCTCATTCAAACCTTATTTTATACTCGATAAATTTTGTGAACCAAATCTGAGCAACTCAATACTCGGATCAACTCGATTCGTTTATACCCTTACTCATTCGTACGTGTTGCTTTAAATCCCATGTGTGTGAATATTATACAATATTTTTTATGTGATAATAATATTATTTATTAATTATTAATAAACGTTTGGGTCAAGGTATGCAATATGTGTTTGAAATCCAATCTATGGGCCACGATAGTTTGGGCCTAGAGAATAATAATATTATTATAATTATTAATTTGTAGTACAAGTAATACTGTATAGTAGTAGTCCATTAATGCTATATTAATCCCTTATATAATTTTGTATGGAAAGGTAAATAGAAAACGTGAAATGGCCATTTGCCTACCCCCTACCCCTACCCCTACCCCTACCCCTACGCCCTACTCCCTACCCCGTACCAAGGGGTTCGGCAGACGATTCACATACTACTGAAATAACATCTCATCCAAATTTTGACAACACAAGAAGCTCTGTCAGCCAAAAAATCGGATCCGTTTAGTGTAAAATTAATTTTTAGATAAGTTGGTTAATTAATAAATAAAATATTAATATATATAAAATCTCACCTACATATTAACAATTTATTAATCAAATAATCAACTTACTTAAAAATAAACTTTATACAAATCACTGCCGAAAAAACCACATATAACCTTCCAAACCCCAACCGGCAGGCCAACCTAGACAGCCTCTAGTCAGTTTCAGTCTCCTCATTTACTTTTCCATATCCCGAAAAAGCAACAAAAATAAAGTAAATAAACATAAAGAGATTCAAACAAGCAACTCATAGTAGATCTTTCCTCCAATCACTGCCCCAACTAAAGCAATCTTACTCTCTTTTTTCTCTCTCTACTGATATGCAATAATATATATATATATATATATATATATATATATAAATGTATGTGCAACTTTCTTTCTTTCTTTACAACAACATTGTCTACCATAGATGTGAACAAATATACTACTGCTGCATAATAAAAGTGGTTAATATAAAATTAATTTTAATCAATATATTACATGAGATAATTTCTTTACGTATTAATATTTTATTTATTTATTAATCAACTTACCGTAAATTTAAATTAATAATAACAAATTCTAAAAGCATTAGTACAACATGTGTTAATAACAGCAATTATTCATTATATTAGTTTAGTACCCACAACTCAAGCGGAGTAGTAGGTATCAGATTACTGATTAATATAAGAATAATACTAAAGACACAAACTATTTTATAAATATTTTATAAATTATTAATGTGACATACTCCACCTCAATATATTATATGAGACTAAAGACTACATTAAAACAATTTATTGATCAATACACTGAGATAAAATACGCCATATCAACAGTTTATAAAATAATTTATGTATGTAACATTACTCTTAATATAATGTCACCACACGCACACATTCAACTTTTAAAACTCTCCAAAAATTAAGTAACTAATTGAAACTAAACAAAATGACCCAAACCCAAAAGTTCTTTTCCTTGATCTTTCTTATTAGTCCTCGACTAATATGTAGTAGCAGTAGTAGATTTGCGGACAAAGTATCGATAAGCCGCAACCTTTCTTTTTCTCGAGGCCGTGTTATCAACCGATAACACCATTTTCCCGGCTTCTTTTGATGTGTATGAGTTGTGGACCGCCTCTTCCGTGGCGGCGATCTTCCTCGTCTTCTCCACTGCTACGGCGTAGCTCCCATCGGCATTAGGCACAAACTCGGCATTGTATTCCAATTCCCATCCACCCACCACTATGTCCCATGTTATTGTTGCACCGGCCTAATAACACCCAAATAACCAACAACTACAATTAGATTAAATATTTATATACCTCTACTGTAAGTAATTATCATTCTAACAAAACCCATCTAAAATTATCAGTACTTAAATAACATACCTCTACTATACTATCAGTAATTAAATAATATACATCTCTTAAATAACATATATATTTTTATTAAAATTATGTCGTTTTGTATGTATGTATTAAAATTATCTATTCATAATAATTAAATGAACCTCAATGCCCTCGATTTGTATGTTCACTTTCTCTCCTCCTTTGACTGTGAATTCGGATGCTGGTTTTGGTGGACCATTCTCCAAATCACTGGGTCGACTCAGTCCCCCATACTGAACCGGAACGTCCTCTGGCCTAATGAACCTGAACAGAGTATAAAACCTCCCTTCATATAACAAATCCAAAATAGACCAATTTTGATAATTTGGACAAAAAAAACAAGAATTAAAGTGAGGGAAAATAGCTAATTGTTCTATAAGTAGCAATCTTAGAACTGAACACAGAAGCAGATGCATTAAAGATGGATACGGAGAGAGAAAAACAAAGAAATTATACTTAAAAAAAACTCACTTGTAAAGGGTCTCTGCAACGTTTCCTTCCTTGCAGATTACAAACTTGCTCTTAGTTCTCTGAGTTAGAAACGGACTAAACACAGAATAAAGCATACTGAAGTACCATGGCACATTGATGAATATCTGCCACGAATAAAGAAAAAGATTAAAACAAAGATTGAGAGGCAAACCCACTAAAAAAACGTGGATTTCAAAAAAAATAGAATTTTGAACACCTTACGAGCAACCATTTCTGGGTAATTATCTTGGAAGAGAGAGAGAATGTGGTTAGAGGCAACCCTAAGCTCCCTTTTTGGCATGTCTTTGAGATCAGTGACTTGAATAATGGAGTTTATACCACCAGGCTTAAAATGCAATAACTTGATACCTCTCTCAAGAACTTGAACCCTCCACCTTAAGAACTTCTTTAATTTCTCATCATCCCCAAAAGTCCTCTCATACATTCCCTTATCTCTAAAAACTCCATAAGCATTATAACAAACTGGGTGACACTCTCTATCAAACCCATTCATGTAAGCAACAAGACCCTCAAGTTCTTTAAAGCCCAAATCTTCTTCCACAATACCGTCAGCTTCAAAATCTTTTCTCCAAGAGAGACACTTTAACAACATGTGAAGCGAGTCTTGGACTCTGAAATCTCTGGCTCTAAGAAATTTCAAGAGAATCACATCAGCCTTTTCATCACCGCCTAAGAGCGGAATGCCACATGGAATCAGGCCCGTGAGAAGCCTTGAGTTTGTCTTTGAGCTCTCGGAGGGATTTTCTCTCTGATGATTTCAGATGAGTGAGATAGTAGGTGTCTTTTTGAATGAGGGTGTACGAAGTGTGGCTGCCTCCATGAAAGAAGTCACAAGGTTTTTCTTGAAAAGTTGGGGTTTTGGGGAGGATTCTGGAAGTGGGTCTTGGAGCTGGAGGGTTTGATTAATAGAAATAGGCGATGAGGCCTCCATTTTCGACATTTCGAGTGATACCCAGATGGTATTTCGAGAAAAGAGATTAGCAAAATGCAAACTTTAGATCTAAAGAGAATAATACAGCGAGAAAATATGGTTGATTTTATGGCTTTGTAGCTCTGAGGACTGAGGAATGTGTTCGACTCTCTGATGAAAGCCGCAGGATTTTCAAGGAGGGGGGGAGAAAGGGATGGACGAGGAACAAACGAAACAGAGACAAGATAAAAGAGAGAATAGAAAGTAGGGAGTGAGAGAGTGACAAAATAATTTATTGGCTAGAGGTGACATAGTTGTATATTGATTAGAGTGCGCCTAACCGTGGTGCAGTTTCAACTGTTTGAATCTTCAAACTTGCTTTTTTTAAACTTTTAAAGCTTATTAGGGGGAAAAAAGAAGGAAGGAAAGGATAGGATTGGAGTTTACTTCCTTTCTTCTTGAATTATTATACTTTGGAGCTTGTATTTGTATATTTACAATTATATTTTCTTACATTTAGTAAAATGATTGTGTGCTTAAGACTACGAGAGAGTAGTTTGTGTGTGCATGTCAAAAATAAAGTATGGATAAATACGGGAGCGGTTAGTATGAAGTTTATTTTTAAGTAAGTTGGTCAATTGACCAATAGAGTGCTGATAAGCAGGCAATGTTCTATGTGTGTCAGTATTATATTGGTCAATTAATGAACTTACTCAAAAATAAACTTCATCCTAACTAATCCAAATATAGTGGGAGAGAGAGATTATCTACAT